>CANYCX010319219.1:0-13323 GCA_948193385.1 Breynia disticha f. nivosa
ACTTAAATTAAATCCAATTCACCAATCCTAAAGCTAACTCTAGTCAATAAAATCGACCGTTCAAGTTCGATCTAAAAGAAATATTAATCTAGCATTTCAAACCAATGATCCAACATTCCTAACCTTAAACACTAAGGAAAAATTAGCTAAGCATAATTAAATCAATAACTAACACAATAAATATAATTGCACAAATCCATAATATTGAATATATCGAAAATATAGAAACTCAATTTGTTCAATACAGAATAATAATTGACAGAAATTAATCGTAAAAACCAGATAAACACAAATTAAATAAAAAGCAAAAACCCCCTCTTAGCTAAATGCCCCTTTTTTAGCCCTAATTCCAGACCTCTCTCCAGCCAAAAACGTCACTATCTAATCAAATGAAGAAGTGTCCCCGTTTTCTCTCTCCTCGTCCATATATAGAGAACTGTCGAATAAACAAAGAACGCGGTCTGACACTGGAGAACGCGGAATCGGCTCGAATCCGTGTTCTCATACGCGGTTTGGAACATTAAAATACGCGGTCTAGGAACGACTCCGCGTTCTTCCTCTTCACTCCGCGTTCCTACCTGGAACCTCCAATGCATACGTTCTCGAATACGCGGATTTGGTAAGGACTACGCGGATTCATATTGACCCCGCATTCTTATAACTGAAGCCGCGTTCTGACCTAGATCATCGAGTCGATTTTTGCACAAACTATGCGGATTGGGTATTCATCACGCGGCTTGGTATTGACCCCGCATTCTTGTCACTCAACCCGCGTTCTGACCTATAACTCTGGCTCGCTTCTTAAAAAACTACGCAGATTGGGAGAGAAGTACGCGGGGTGGTATTGAGTTCGCGTACTTATGCTCTCAAACTGCGTTTTCACCTGTTTCTTGCACAAATTTGACTCGACACTTGAACCGACTACCTATTAGAACAAAGACTTAAAGAAAAGTCAATTAAACAATTAGACTGCTGATAAAACACATTAATGTATTCACAAAATGCTATTAATTACTAATAAAAAATTGTTGTAAATACGTTTTATAACATTCACATAAACCAAAGGAAGTATGCTCTAGACATCTTGTCACCTACTGGTTATTTGGCTTCCAAACCAGTCTCTACTCCCATTGTGGTTTCTCCCAAGTTTACTCAACAGTTTGGTTCACTCTTACATGATCCAACCTGTTTTCGTAAGGTCATTGGGCAACTTTTATATCTTACCAACACTCGGCCTGATATCTCCTTTGCTATTCAGCAGCTTTCTCAATTCATCTCAGTGCCTACTCACTTGCATCATCAGGCCACTATGCATATCCTCCGCTACATTAAAGGAACTCCAGGTTAAGGGTTGTTTTTTCTGTTGTTTCTGATACTCAGTTGAAGGAATTTTCAAATGCAAATTGGGCTACTTTTGCGGATACCCGACGTTCCATTACTGGATATTGTGTTTTCCTTGGCAAATCTCTCATTTCCTGAAAATCCAAGAAGTAGGTGACTGTTTCTCGTTCTTCTTCTGAAGCTGAGGATAGGGCACTCGCTTCCATTGCATGCGAGCTTCAGTGGATCACCTATCTCCTCCGTGATCTCCAGGTTCCTGTCTCCGTCCCTCCAGTCTTGTATTGTGACAATACGTCTACCTTGCATATTGCCTCAAACCCCGTTTTTCATGAGCGCACCAAGCACCTAGATATCGATTGTAATTTTGTTCGCCAGCATGTTTCTTCTGGCCAGTTGAAGCTTCTTCTGGTGCGATCTTTTGCTCAGCTAGCGGACTGTTTTACCAAACCGCTCTCTTCGGCTCCTTTCCTTGCCAATATTTCCAAGCTGGGCATCCAGAATCTTACTGCTCCAGCTTGAGGGAGGGTAATAAGTTGGTACTTCCTGAGTTTTTCTAGATGTTTCTACTGTTCACGCATGCAGCTAGTGTGATTTCCTCTTTAGCGAGAAAAATGGTTATTGTTTTTTCCCACTTGTATTTATGTAACTGACCTATGAGTAGTATATAAGTGAACTAATCCTACTATTCTCAATAAGAAGAAAACACATATTTACTCACAGACTGATTCCTAGTATTTGTAGAAATGCACGAAATACAAGCTTATTGAAAATATGTTCAGTTTTAATGATTAAATTAAGATCATGTCTGCTTTAGTTAAGAAGGCAAAAACGGAAACATGAAAAACAAACAATCACGTAAATTTAGTTACAAATTTATTTCTTTTTTTCTCTCTTTTAATTTTTTTTCTCTCTTCTAATCTCTCTTTTTCTTCTTATAATTCCTCTTTTCTCTCTTATAATACCTATTTTCTCTCTTCTTTGTTATCTCTTTTTTTAATCCAACTAATTTTATCTTCTTTTTTTTTTTCTTCTTTCTTCTTTTATTTTATTCATTTTTCAAACTTAATTTATTCAATTAACTTTAAAAAAATTCAAATAAGTTCAGGAGTTTAAAATAAGTTGATGTTATTTTTCATTTATATTTATTCCAATTTGTTTTTAACAATTCATTAAAGATCGTTCAATTTAATCCATATTAGTTCAAAATTTATTACTAAATGATCAATAATATTCATTTGTCATAAAAGTTCATATATGTTTATGTTCACCTAAATATGCAAAAATTATTTTTAAAAATGGTTCAAATTAATTCAATTTTGTTTAAATATGATCAATTATGTTTGAACTACATTCAAGTTTTTTGAACTAATTTGATCTTGTTTGAATTATTTTCAACTATATTAAAATATTTTGAATTATTTTCAAAAATATTTCAAAAAGGTACAAAATATTCAACTAGTTCAAAATATTTCAAAAAAATTTAAATTATTTTAAAAATATTCAGAATGGTAACAACTAGATAAATATAGTTTAAAATAGTCCAAAAAAGTTCAAATCATTTTAAAAATGTACAAAATAGTAAAAACTAGATTTATATGGTCCAAAATAGTTAGAAATAATTTTAAATAATTTCAAATCATTTCATAAATGGTTAAAATAAATCAGATTGATTCAAATTGAATTAAACTTACCATATCATTGGATTTTCACGATTATTCATACCATCACTCTTTTGGGAGTGTGTCCTACATTGGAGAATTAGAAGAGTGTTAAGTGGTTTATAATGGTGTGGGTTGTGGCCTTATAAAAGCCAATTGGTTTTGTATTAGAGGGTTCACAACCTTTATTGTTTATAAACTCACACATGTGTATACAAGTCCATGAACTTTGACACACACTTCTTTCTTTTCACCATGACCCTTATTTTCAATTTTGAAAACTAAAAAAATAAAGGAAAACCAATTGGCATACAATAGAGTTTGTGAAAATATTGCATCTTTTAGGTTTTTCTTGCATGTTCTTAGGGTTTGTTAAATTAAAAAAATAGCCTCTTCACCCATTTAATAGAGTCAACCAGGCATACACATTAAAATCCAAACAAAAAGGAACATTTTTACAAAAAAAATATCAACATTAAAATTTACATAAAAAATATAATTAAAGATATTTTTTTAAAATAAGTAATCTAAAAGATGCATGCCACATAATTAATGCATGTCAATTCCTATTAAATTTTAGGGTCTCAAGTAAACAAGTACTGTATAGTAAGTGGCAATCAAGACAGTATTTGGTGTTGAATGTATAATGATCAACATTCATTCATAATGATTATTTACACTGATTGTCAGGGACGAACCCAAAAATATTTTATGGTGGAGACACTAAATGTTTGGATAATTTAAAAATATAGTAATATTTTAACAATGTTACGGTAGATAGGACAAATTATACAAAAAAAGTACATTCAATACAAAAATATATCTCAAGTTCCATATTGATTATTCAAAAAAAACGTCACAAAATTCATTACATAACACTAGATTTATTATTATGTGAAAATTCAAGTCATTTTACATATACTCTGCTGCAATTGAAATCATAACCACTCGTGCTTACTGAAATATTCTTGAAAACTTCTTCTATACCATTCACACATAGAACTCTTGCATACCCCTTTTGAGTTTTGAAGCAAAATCACTACAAGATTCTGCAAATTTAGCGTCCAGAATTTAGCGACTAATTATTCTGGACGCTAAATTCATGCATTTAGCGACCACGTTGTCGCTAACTTGCACAATCCCGCACATAGTGGCGCGGGAATTTGTGGCGCGAATTTCCGCCAATTTTAGCGACCACGTGGTCGCTAAATTAGGCGGTCCCGCGCATAGTAGCGCGGGAATTTGTGGTGCGAATTCCCGCCAATTTTAGCGACCACGTGGTTGCTACATTAGCGACCATGTGGTCGCTAAATTAGGCGGTCCCGCGCACAGTAGCACGGTAATTTGTGGCGCGTATTGCCGCCTAATTTAGCGACCACGTGGTCGCTAATGTTGCGACCACGTGGTCGCTAAAATTCTTTATGATTTTAGCGACCACGTGGCCCCTAATTTGCGACCACGTGGTCGCTATTTTGGCAGAAAATTTCCCCCAAATTTTCCCTATATATATGGCTTCATGTTTTATTAAGTTAGTATAGTGAAAAATTTATACCAAATTTAGTTATATGTTGTTCGTGGAGAAGAATACTTTATAGCGGTTCTTGTTTGAATAACGTTTCTTATTTCGGAGGTTTAGCGCGAATATACCTGTAACTGTTAATTTAATAAGCGTTTTATGTATTTATAAATTTATATTTTGTAATTATTTTATGTTATTTTTTTAGGATAATTTCGAAGGATATTTATATTTATTAGGAGAAATGCGTGAGTGGATGTATGTGCGTACTATTGATGGATTTTTGAATGATGAGTTTATTATTTTACACGAGACATTTTGCACCTACTTTCGTGCCAGCTGCGGCGCCGACATCCGTTGATTCAGATTACGATTTTACGGATGACGATTTTGATCTCGACATCACCGCTGCCAATTTTGGATTTCCAGACGCCTCTATTCACCCTCCCACTGCCCCGTCGTGCCCTCCACCTACACGGCACGACCATGAGGCATCTACTTCACAGCGACCTTCCCAGTTGCGAGGTATCGATCCTGATGCCATTTTTCGTTTGACTCTTCGTCCGGATGGCAGGTAAATAATTCAATATTATTTTATATTTTAAAAAAATTCACTATTATGAATTAATTTTTTTATATAATTATTTCAGTTACTATAGATTGGATCCCCACAGCAAGATCAGTCGCTATTCCACACGGATTGTTACGTCTTCCCCCGATCCGTCGGCCTTGACATTTAAAGAGGCTAGCGCTGCATGCAAGCAACGCTGGTTTGAAGCTTGGAAGGTAAAATATTAATATTATTTTTAATTATAAAATTAATTATTAAGTTTTTATTTAATAAATTAATTCAAATTGCAGCACAATTTTCACTGGGACGCGACCCTGAAATTGACGGAGGACCAGATCAAGAGGAAGTGGGAAAAGCAGGCTGGCCGAAGGTACAACGACATGGTTCAGCGAGCGAGTAGCAACAAGATACGGCCAGCTTGGATCGATTTGCCTACGTGGGACTTGTGGATGATGGTCTGGTCGACGCCAGAGTCTCAGGCCAGGTCGGCCAAACAAAAGCCGAATTGTAGGTCGCGACCGTCCTTGCACACTGGGGGGTCAATTACAAACGCTGAGCATCGTCGAAGACTGGTACGTAACAATTAATTTCAAATTAATTTTTATATAGTTTACTTGTTATAATTAATTCAAATTAATTTTTATATTATACGTAACAATTTTTTTATCACATATATTTTTAGGAGGAGCAGCTGGGACGACCAGTTTATCCCCACGAGGTTTTTGTGCGGACGCACACACACCGAGGGGATCCAACCAGGTTCGTTGACGAGAGGTCGGCGAAGGTTCATGTAAGTTATCTTTCACATTATTTTATTATTTTGCATTCAATTTCCATTATTTATTTATAACTTTAATTAATTTGTTCAATCAGGCACGCATCCAGTCCGAGCTGTCCCAGCAGGGATTGTCAGAGGGCAGCAGCAACTTCCAGGAGCAGTGTGATACCTACCTCCGCGCCGTAGGCGGTGTCGGACCTGGTGGGTTAGTTTTCGGCGTCGGCACAGTAGCTGGTGATTTTTTTTTCGACAGGATCGCAGATCCTCGCCGAGACTTCACGCATTTTGCAGAGCTTGGCCGCAATAACCAGCATCTACATACTAAGATCGACACACTCCAGGACCGGATTTTACACATGGAGCGTCAGATGCAATTATTCTTCTCCAGCCGACCACCCTCATCTGACGACGCGCCAACGACGACCCCTCAACCACCTCCACCACAGCCTCCACCTTCGTAGATATTTTATTTTTTTTGTTATTTATTTTATGTACGAATGTTATATTATATTTTTGATTTTATATATATTTTATTTTATCGATGTTTTTTTATAATATTTTCCAATTTCTCATTTTAAATATCAATTTCATATTTAATTTTATAATTAATTTTAAATTGAAAATTAATTTTCAATAAAAAATATAAATAATTTATCAAAATAATATATATATTTTTTATTAGCGACCACGTGGTTGCTAAATTATTTAGCGACTAGTTGGTCGCTAAATGAATTTAGCGACGACGTTTTTAGTGACCAATTTTTGGTCGCTAAATGTGGTCGCTAAATTCATTTAGCGACCAAATTTCGTTATTTAGCGACTAAAATGTTGGTCGCTAAGTTGTTTTTTTTGTAGTGAATATTGGCATCAATAGGAATCACACAAATGAAAACAAGTTGTCAAGCGACTAAAGCCTATCCTTAAAAAGCAGGTCAGGTTTAGAAAGTATATTCCACTTGTTCCCATCCGCATAACTCTATGGCTTTCATGCACTATATCAGAATTGCATTCAGATTCTCTATTCATAAGTTACAGTTAGATCTTAATACTGCAAAAACATGAATTGTAGTAGATGATGTATAAGTTTCTCTTCACATATTTGCCAACATCAACAATAACTAGTTCCAAGGGGAAGTACGATAGATATTGTCTAATTACTTCCATGGTTATTCTCCTAACAGACAATTCAGCAAAAAAAAATCAGTTCCAATTAAAGTCACAATGAATAATTGATGATTACAATGAATAATTGATGATTCTAACACATACTCCATATTATTCATTATCCTGACAAATATAAAAGCCACAAATTCACAATCATAAACACGTTTCAATTAGATCCAATCATTCTATACTCAAATCAAATGCAAAATTTACAGTGCATATAAAAAATCAAGAAAACAATGTTCATACTTACTTCTGCAAGCTGCCGCTCTTCCTCCATTTAAAAAGCTTCCAGGCTACGACGAAGTTACATGGAGTGGAGGCATTAACAATCAATAATAATAACGACATAAAAAACACACAACAAAATATAAATTCTTATGAAGAATGAAAAACAATAAACAATTTCAAAATGTACCAGATCAGGAATCAAAGGAAATAATGCTTTAGAGAGTCCTTAAGAAGTACAATCCACTAGAGTATTCCTCCAACGAATATGATCAAACTAAATCATAACTCAACATATGACTCATTGCAACTCAATGTTGTCTGCCATTTCATTGAAATTACTCTATAAAACAATTGAACAAAGTAAAAAAATAATTAAAGTGAAACGTTGTAAGCAACACAAACGAAGATGTTAAAGTGACGAACAAAAATGAGGACTGTGACGAGCAAGCAGGAACCTAGAACGTCAATTCTTTCGTTGTTTGCACCTTTGCCAAATTGTTTTGCAAAGAGAATGTTGTTGGCTTCAGGGTTTTATTTCTTTTTTCAAGTGAAGGTCTTTTTATACCTTTTATTTTTTTTAAAGAAAGAAAAAGGGCCAAGTTTTAAAACAAAATAAAACTTACTTTGTAAACAATGTTGTTTTGTATCGTCCTCGTCCATGGTTGCATTGCCATTTCCATTAATGCCGGCGTTGGAAGTCTCATAACCATACCACACACTTTTTGACGAATCTTTGAAGGCAGGTGGTGCCCCCACCATTGGACGACAGATTATTATGTTGATGGAACCCCCCTATTAACCCCCTATAACAGGGGTTCTGCCGGAATCGATAGGGGCACAGGCCCCCAACGGCACCCCCTTAGGTTCATTGTTTCTGATTGTCATATATATATAGATACATTCTTGAATTCTTGATCCTTCTTTCTAACTAACTTAACTACCATATCCAATAGCAACATGCCACGTGTTCATCCATATCCCTTGTGTGTCATTTAGCAATCCCACGTGCAACTTTGCTGCTATGTTTGTCACTAGCTCTTGCTTTATGCTTATCATACATTAGGCCCCCCTCAAGTTGAGCCTTCGGTAAATCTGTGGAAGAAGATTTCAAGCTCAACTTGAAACACAAGTAGGAGAAAGTAGGGTGAGGAAGATTCTTGGTTAGAATGTCTACTGGCTGATGCTGAGAGAAGACATGTCGAAGCTGGATGAAGCCATCTTTCACACTTTTCCGCACAATATGGCAATTAAGCTCGATGTGTTTCGTACGCTCACGAAACACAGGGTTGGAAGCAATATGTATGGATGCGTTGCTATTACACCAAAGAGGGATTTCTATGGGAATAGAAATCTAAAAGTCCTGCAACAAGTAAAAAAGCCATTTCAATTCACATACTGTCGCAGCAAGACCTCGATACTTTGATTCAATAGACGAGCATGATACAATGGCCTACTTCTTACTCTTCCAAGACATAAGATTGGAACCCAGAAAATACAGAAATCAGTGATGGACTTGTGACTAAGTTTGCACTTAGCCCAATCAACATCACTAAATGCAGAAATTAGTTTGAGCAGTGATGCAACCCTGGTGCAACATTCCTTTCAAATATCGAACAATATAGAGGGCACCATCCAGATGATGTTATGTAGGGAAGCCAATAAATTGACTAAGGTGATGAACAACAAAACATACATCTAGCCTAGTGCAATTAAGATAGAGAAGCTTTCCAATAAGCCTCCTATAAGAACTAGGGTCTACCAATGGTTTTCCCTCTTCTGAATCATAATTGGTGTGAGCTGGTAGAGGTAGATCCACCTCAGATGCTCATATCAAGCCAGTTTCGATCAGTATATCTAGGATATACTTGCATTGTGCAAGAGTAATTCCATGAGAATCATATTAGCGTAAGCCCTAGTCCAATCCATTGTTTGTAACTTTTATTATTTAATTAATAAAATTATGAGACATTATTTTATCATATCATGTATTGACCTGTGGTATATGTTTGATAAAATATCCAAGAATGTAACATCCTCGTCCTGAATGACTTAATTAATGTTTTAAATAATACGTTTAACAAAATTAAAGAGTTTTACAATTAAAATGACGAAAATAAATGATTGGAAAAAAGTAGATGAAAGGGAGACAGAAGGGTGATAAAAGGGTGACGTTAAATAGCCGAAACGAAGGACAAACCTCAGGAACATAAAAGTACATGTGGTGGAGGCCCAAAATGCGTGGTGGGCACGACCACACGTAGTTCCATGCCTGCCATGCATACTTACTCTTTTTCAGCAAAAATGTATAAGTTCAGACGCTTCTCGATTCATTTAGAAACTTTATTACCACCTAAACTTCCAGAGAAGCTCCAGAGACTAAGAGAGGCGACTAAGTGAGAGAGAGGTTGAGGAAGTGAAGGATTTAACTAGGAAAAGTGGTTTGAGATATCGAATCATTCATAATTTCGAGCCAGGAACCCAGTGGTATAAGCGAAACAGGTAAAACTCGGAGTTTTCGTTAGCTTTTACGAGTTTTACTATAATTGTTTTGAATAGATTCTTGCTATAATTAGTGATTATTGATATAATTGAGTTTGAAATTAAGTTAGAAATATGTTATATTGAGTTATTCCTGATTTGAGTAACGATAGGAAAAAAGATTAGGGTTCTGGCTAGGGTTTGTGAAATTGAGAAGTAAAATAAAGGAAATTGATAGGACATGCATTAAATTGGCAATTATAATGGAAATTTTAGGTAAATTATTGATTGGTTATTATTAAATGATTGATATATGTTATAGGATGACAGCGTAGCCTAGTCGGACGAGACGTGAGTTCATACCAGTCCGAGTACTTCAGCTGACAGATGAGTATATCTCAGTATTTGGCTATATTAAAATGAATGGTTTTATATTTATCGTCTAATGAATTTCGAATGATATTGCGTATATGAATTGATTATATATGAATGGCTACAAATGAAATGCGAATGAGATTTCTACATACCTATACGAAAATGAAAATGAAAACAAAAATGAAAATGAAAGTGAAAAGAGATAATGATATATGTGCGTACTTACATGATACGAAATGTGATATGTAAAATGAAAGGGAATCGTAGAAAAGATTCAAATGAAACAGGTACGCAAAATGAAAAAGGCATACAAAACAGGTACGTGAATGTGTTTATGTTTTCATATGATATGTGATATGTGATATGATATATGATATTACGTATATGATTGTTCACGAGATATTATATAAAGATTACTCACTGAGCCCGCAACTAGCGCAACTGCGATGTTTTTTTTAGGTACAGGTATTATTACGGGTAGACATTTTGATTAGCAGAGTTAGAGCTTTACTTTTCTACAGGATGGACAGCTGCTACCCGATCTACTACTCTCTCTTCAACTGATGCCATTAGGACTTTTGCATACATGTTTCATATGTTGTGATGTTGTTATATAGTTTGTATATTATATGCTGAGATTGATAGTAGATGACTCTGATGTTATCTACAGTTTGTTACTATAGTTATATGTTGATATCTGAGATTGAGATCTGATGTTGAGTTACATGTTGGATAATATAAAAATGTGCGTGTGAGTCATATAGTTATAAAATTGATTTGCAGGAGGATTGCAATAGGTTATGGGATATCCAGATTATAGCCGTTATATAACAGTTCTACTTAAAGTATGGACTTGCTGAATTAAGAATAAAGGGCGTATTAGCGTAACACAAAGCTTAATCCATGGATGTGTTAACTAATACGATCGGTATTCTGGGAATATAACATAATAACAAAAATTGGAATATCCAACCTATTGGTATGAAGTTACTTTATGTAACTAAAGGTTGAATAAGAAATATACAAAAATGATATATATATATGAATAATAAGAGAAGTTTTAAATTATACGTGATTAACATGGTAATTAGAATAGGATGTTTTAATTTGGTATCAGAGCAGGGACATGATCTCTAGAAATGTGTGAAAATGTTGTTTGATATGTTTAAAGTGTGTAGTGTTTGTTAAGTGTTCTGATCATGTTTCATTTCATTGATAGATATCGCATCCAGCTTCAGACCACCTACAGAGAGAGAGTGAGCAACGGATCCACACGAGACAGTACAGATGTCTCATTCTAGAGTAGGATCTAGGCATGATCCTTATGACCCAGAGTATCCTCAGTATGGTCCAGCTTACCCGTATCCACTACCACCTCCACAGTATTATCCTATTTATCCACAGTTGACTCCTATTTAGGTGAGATCTAAAAACTTTAAGGAATTGAAGTTGGGAGCTGTGGAGTTTAGAGGTACTACTCATCCATAGTTTGCCGAGGATTGGTTAAATCAGTTGATCCGTGTTTTTGATATGATAGAGCAGAGTGTATCAGACAAGTTGGAGTTTGCTGTTTTTTTATTACATGGGGACACGTATAGTTGGTGGAGGATAGTCCCACATGCTTTAGAGTTTTCGAGGGTATTGACATGAGAGGATGTTGTGCGGGTATTCAGGAGGAAATACTCACCCGATGTATATAGAGATGCAAAGAGGAGAGAGTTTTTAGCGATAAAATAGGGGAAGATGACAGTAGCTAAGTATGAGCTACAATTTACCTAGCTTTCGTATTTTACAGCGAGTTTGATCCAGGACGAGAAGGAAAAGTGTAAAATGTTTGAAAATGGATTGAATAAGGAGATTCACAGACAGATTCCTCATATGGAGATAGTAGATTATACAGTATTAAGGGATGTTGCTATTAGAGCTGAGGAGGTTTTGAGAGTAGAGGAGGATTTTGAGGAGAGAGACAAGAAAGATAAAAGAAAGAGAGTTGTACCACAGGGCAAAACTAGTAGGTCTACGAGGAGACCTGAGTTCATTCAGACTCGATCTTATTCACAAACACAGTCCTATCGTGGTAGAGGTATCAGTCGAGGACGACCAAGTGGATCAGAGTCAGTGATAGGACCAGTCAGAGTTGCATGTCCCTAGTGTCAGAGGTTTCATATAGGGGAGTGTAGGAGGAAGACTGGTGGCTGTTATGTTTGTAGACGACTAGGACATTTTATGAGAGATTTTCCAAAGCGTGTGACAGGAGAGGGATCTATCAGAGCTGCACCTCTAGTACAGTCTGTTGCACAGATTAGTGATCCTACAGCTTTAGCTAGTGGTAGCCGAGGTAAGGGCAGAGGTACAACAGGGTAAGTTGTGAGCAGAGGTAGAGGAGCCTCGGGTGCTCAAGGACAGGCTAGGGTGTTTTTTATGTCTCGACAAGAGGCTGCTGATGCTCCTGAGGTTATCACTGGTGAGTTGCTTTTATTCGATGTTCTTGCTTATGTTTTGATAGATCCAGGTTCTACTCATTCATTTATAACTCCCCGAATAATACACGCAATAAAAGTCAAACCAGAACTATTGACCCAAAGATTAGGAGTCCATACTCCTTTAGGGGAAATGATGTGGGCTGATGTTGTATATAAAGATTGTAAATTAAAGATACAAAACACAGAATTGATAACTAATCTTATCTTGCTAGACTTAACGGATTTTGACCTTATCTTAGGAATGGATTGGTTAGCTCGTCATGGAGCTAAGGTTGACTGCTTGACTAAAGAAGTAATAATCGAATCTAGAGATAAGAAAATAATGTTTTGCTGGGAAAGAAAGATAGTGCCTAGTTGTTTGAGATAAACATTACAAGCTTTTAAGTTGATCTGAGACGGATGTGATGCTTATTTAGCACATGTAGTTGATAGTATGAAAACAATGAAAGATGTTAACGGAATACCAATAGTAGACCAATTTTTCGATGTTTTTCTGGATAACCTCGCCGGATTACCTCTTGATAGAGAGATGGAGTTTACTATTGAGCTGATTCCAGGTACGGCACCTATATCCATACAACCGTATTGAATGGCACTACCAGAATTGCAAGAATTAAAGAAACAATTACAATAATAACTTGAAAAAGGATACATTCGACCTAGTGTTTCACCTTGGGGAGCACCACTTTTGTTTGTGAAAAAGAAAGATGGAACACTAAGGTTATGTA
>CANYCX010319419.1:0-24438 GCA_948193385.1 Breynia disticha f. nivosa
AGTTGATGGAAAAGTGTTAGAAACAAAGGTTGATTTAGGGTTTACATATGGTTTTGTTGAATTTGAGAAGGAAGGTTTAGAATTGATATGAGAAAGGTTAATTGATGATTTGTATATGGTTGATTTCGTACAGGAGGATCTGTACGACGACTGGGAGGCTGTTGAGCCAGTGTTGGTTTTGTTTTGCTTGTTTTCGAGGTAAGTGTTCTTACACTTACTTAATTGGTTCGTAATTAATTAATAATTACGTTGATTAAGCAAAGTATAGCAAAGACACTTATAATGGATTGCTGAGTTGCTAGATGCACGTTAGTGAATGTGAGATGTTTGTTTTTGAGATTGATATTAGAAATGATATGAGTTATGTTTGATTTGTATGAATGATACCTGTGTGGTATGATTGAATCGTATGTTGAATGAATACCTGTGTGGTATTGTCTGATTTGCTCTGTGTGAGCTGGACTAATGTTATACTATGTTATATGATGAGCTTTATGCGAAATGAATGTCATTCAATGCTGTGTGCGATTACAAATGATATTCATATTGATTACATTCATACATTTACATATCTGTATGACACGAGCCTATGTGGCAAAAATATAAAAGGATTACTGTGTGTTTTCCTGGACTGCTATGTGCGATAGTCCATATTTACGAGCTTTGCTCAGAGCTGTGTGCTCAGGCTATATGCCTTACCTCTGCTGTGTGCGATAGAGGAAAATTCCACTACTGTGTGCGATAGTGGATAATACTCGGGATCATTGGTCATTCTGTGTGAAATTGTATTTAATTGCACTTCATACATTATTTTCACATATGTATGATTGAGATTGCTATTGTTGAACCTGTGTGGTTCGTATTCTACTGTGTGCGATATTGAATGAACGATATTAAATTCTATGTGAAATAAATACGAGGAAATGATGTGTGCTTCTTGATTGATCTGTGTGATCGTATTTTGCTGTGTTCTAGATTGTGATAGTTGTGTGCTGAATTTGGTATCTGTGTGAAATGATTTGTCTAGCATTCGAGGATGTCGAGGGACAAGATAAATACGCACGTCCTCGTGCTATTATATACTTCCCCTGCACATCATTTACGTTAAAGCTAAGAATACTTACTGTGTATTGTTTATACTCACCCCGTTGTTGTTTTAAATGATTGTGTAGATCGTAGGTTGCTGCATATCACTGGACTACAGAGTTGATCGGTACTTTCCAGAGCTTGCGTCAGCGGTCAAGCTCGAGTTGTCATTTTTGTTATTTTAGATTTGTACATGTTGTACATTTATGTATATACACGAAACTTTTGAAATTGATTTGTTTTCAAACTTATTTGCTTCTGCTCGTGTTTTGTTTTTAAAATGTAACAGATTTGGGCCGGTGTTTTGATTAATACAGCGTGTATATATCTTTTCTTTTCTCTCTCCTCTATTTTTAGACATGATTTTATATCATTTCTATAAATTATATGGTTTATCAGGGAAATTGATTTATGAAAATGAGTTCCACATTTAGTGGTATCAGAGCAGGGATTAAATTCTTTGCGAACTGTACCAAAGATTTTCATTCTTTGTGATCTTGAAAATCTGATTTGTGATTTGAAAATCTGAAATGATTTTGAACTTGATTTTGATAACAGATGGAGCCGATAGACGACGTATCTCCTAATCACACTATAGAGTCTAGAGAGTTAGTAGAGGGACAGGGATCTATCACAGTACCTCCAGACTAGCCTGCACAGGCTACGATGCCTATACCTCCGTACGATCCTGCACATGCTCCATTCTGGGAGATGATGCAAAAGATGATACGGGATCAGGGTAGAGGTTCAGGGAGTCAGAAAAACTCATAAATCATAGGCGGTCTCTAGTAAGACACTATGATCATCCTGAATTAAATAGCCAACGAGCGGTGTCAACAGTACTACTGCAACTTAAATAAATCCTTTGACCTGGATATCTTGATTTAGCATAAGGCATATCGCTAACACCCTTATTTAATGTTAAATCAATTTTCTTGATCTCTATGAGAAAATTGATAAGTTCAAATAAATGACTTAATCATTTCATTCGGGTGTGGCCACACTCTTTCCAATCTTGTCTATCAAGCGACCAGTGATATCATCTCTCATAGAAAGGGTCAATCCCTTCACTTCAGTCCTGCTCTCAATTATGATTCGTAGCATACCCAAGCATACCCATACTTGTCAACCTTTTACGGTCACGTTAGGCATATGTCAAAGTACACTAAAAATCACAAGAAGAGACACGGTGATTTCCAGTCTAAGGATAACATTTGACATTGCAAATGGTGATCGCTCTCCAAGTATAATTCTCTACATTATACCTATGCACTTTGCTAGATATCCCAAATATCTATGACCCGTATAACATGATGATCTACAAAGTACATACTAGTCTTAATTCATTTCTATTCCCATAAAAACAAGTGACTAGGGACATTCAGAATGTTATTCTCATATCTTCCAGGTTCTACTATCAAGGTCCTCAACCTTGATACCTCAAGTGCTTAATTAACATTCTTGGATATTTTATCAAACACATACCACAGGTCAATACATGGATTGGGCTAGGGCTTACACTAACAACACTACTAAATGTGAACCCCAATTTTAAAAACTTCATTTCGAATAAACAATGATTTTCACACCATTTTTTTAAAACAAATTGTATGAGAGAGAAACAAACGAAATAAAGTTTACAAATCATTTCACAAAGACCAATGTTGACCATACACGAAAATAGCGTCTAGAATGCAGAAGTAATGGAAAACATTTAGCATGCCATGTTTGAAATTCTCATCTATACTAAAGTATGGATAGATATACAATCATACACAAAAACCCAATTAGTAGCTCGACCTTCAGTATCGCACCACTTAGCCTCACCGATCACATAGTCCTTTCACTAATACCTATCACTCTGCACACATTCAACAGCAAATACGGGTGAGTATATAAAAATACTCAATAAGTGACCCCTAGTGTTATTAATCTGGGTTGCAGGGGAACCTTTGGCCAACACGGGTGTACGTCTGGAGCACAGAGCCGTATTCGTGCTTAAGTTCCCTAATGGCTCACTGTAGCCATGCCACAAATAATTTTTTATGTATTTTATGTCTTAAGAATAATCCTAGCTCGTCTCCTCACTTTAAATATTCATTTGTACATTATTCGGGCTAAAACTAGGTTTCTAGACCATATTAACGTATGTTTACATAGCCACTAACGTACGTTATTCATCAATTCATTATTCCATTTTCCAGCAATGAATAACGTTAATGGACAACAGAACCATTATGTCCACTTTTAACATAAGTTCGAGACTTAGGTAATTAACACAACCTCAAAGCATATCAAAGCAACCTTATTAGCCTCTAAATCAAAGCATTTTATACATCTTTAGGCCATTAATCAATCCAAGTATAACATAAACATACTCTTAATCCTCATGTAATCATCATTTCTTTTCCATTTACACTTTCAAACTCTTGCCATTAATTTACAACCATGCATATCATGTCATTCATCTTAAGTTTGCATTAATCCATTTCATATTCTGCATAACACAACCCGCAACAAAATATATCATACATGTTTCAAACAACTTAGTCACACTACCGTTATAACATATACACCAAACCACTCAGCTCATCATCATTCCTATACCACAATAGCACATATGCATTTTCTATTAAGAACATAAACACATGTCTTAGATAATCACAAGTTCAGTTCCTCTCTATCAACATCAACTCACCAATATCACGCAACTCAACATATACCATACCAAAATTATACACATTCCACATATCCATGCAAGCTTATGTTATTTCCATACAACTCATTCCATAACACACACACATCCAAGAAACTCATACAAGAGCACAAATCATCCAAACACAAGTCATCGGGTCACGAATCACAACGATGCATAATAATACAAGAGTGTACATATTCCATATAAGTCAATCAAAAACACATTTGCTCAATCACAACTAAATCTCATATCATAACCAACACACATTCATTTTCTATGCAACTAACAACATGTATGCATAATGAATGCTAATGCAATGTTAATGCATTTCCATATACATATGCTATTCTTTGGAGCCTTAAACTTCGTAAGAGAGAGACTTCACTCGATCTCTGCGACTGTGCGCACAAACCCCTTAAATCAAGAGAGAGACTCCACTCGATCTCTTTTCGCATATTGGGCAAAAACCATTGTTTTCATATGAAAAGAGACTCCACTCATCTTTGCACATATGGGCCATAAGCACCCTTTTCACAAGTGACCCATAAGCTCCTTTTCATCTCAATGCATTAACATACAACGTGCTCATGCCAACACAATAATGATATGTGTGAATATATCTCTATGCATTTGCAATCTCATCTCAAACTTTCTCAACAACACATGCATATGAATGTTGCACAAATCAACCATATCACAAAATAAGCCAACATGCTCATACGGCCAAAATAGTGGCATAAACCAAACATACCTCATATGTAAGTCATATGAGTTCATCATATAACCAAAAAGGAACATTCACCACATGCACATGATAAACAAATATAATTCACCATATCATCCATAAAATGCCAATTCATAGCAAGGAAACCACAACATACCATACCACAAACCAAGCTTTCATAGCTACATAGTATTCATAATTACATAGTCACACGTACCTACACAATTCATCATAAACTTCATGCTCATGATCATCCAACACTTTCACAATATTACATACTCATAAGCACCACTTGCAATTCACTCATTCCAACGTCAACATAAATCATACATATCTTTAAAGAACCTACTTATTCTTACACAAACCACATTTTCACACAATCCATTAATTTTACATTCAAAACATACAAGGAAGAACTCATATATATCTTTCTACCCAATTCATACTCATTCTAAGGAACCACATAAAAGCATAAGCGATTTAAGCCTTTCATTTAAATTATTTCCATTTCCAATTCATCCAAGAAACATTTATAACATATACTTAACCATACAAGGAAAACATTCAGTATTAAGCATCAAAGAACACTTACCTCGCATTGTCGCAGACTTGATTTGGCACAAATCCTTGATTCAGGTTCTGTTTCTCGCCTCCTACACAAATTTTAACACATTTCATGTCACAGACATTATTGTACACTCAATTTCTCATTTACCTAACCAATTCCTCAAAATCATGAAATTATCCCATAACCCTAATGTAACATTCTGGATATTTTTTGTCATTAAATGATGATAAATTAATGTTTAAATATCAATATATAAAGGTATATGAAAGGTCGATATAAGGTTGATGGGAAACGCTCGAAGAAAATCGGAAAAATGCTGGAAACAAGAAGTACGCACAGTAGACAAGGAAGTACGCAGTGTCGTGCCGACCATGCGTAGTTCACTTGCCACCACATGTGGATCCCGGTTAGGCTGAAAAAATATAAGGTTTCAAAGTATCGAGACACTAATCTATACCTTCACTTACCAAATTTTTTTACAGAGCAAAAGAACAGCAGGGGAGCTGAGAAAAGGATGGTTTTGATCAGAGAAGGTGTTTTTGCTTGATTTCTTTTTCAATCTTTCATCCTAAGTTGAAGGTAATAATGGTTAAGGTTTACTTAAGGTTGATATTAGGTTGTTTACTGTGTTATATAGTTGGTTTATCATGAGTTCTTTGCTGGAATTGATGAAAATGAACTGAGATTGATGGATTGTATATGAGGGAAATGTTAGGATAGTTTTAAAGGAAGAAAGATTGATAAAAGAGTGAAGAACTTAAGGTTTGTTTTAGGTTTACAAATGATTGATGCTGAATTGGAATTGATGATAAATTTATATGTATTGAATAGAAATTGTTGCTGGAAATATTTGTGATTAAGTGTATGGAGTTGAATGATTTATAGATGGAATTGAGGAAGATTAGTTGTAGAAAAGATTGTTGAAAATGCTGAAATATGGTAGATTGAAGGATGTCGAGTGAGGTTTTGATGATTCTTTACTTGGAATTTAATTTACGAATGAATGATTAATGTAGTGTATATGATTTCTTACGTATGGGGGGATCTTTACGCTCCTTTGTAGTTTTTGAGCCGGTGTTAGGTTCTTATTTTGCTTGATTTCTAGGTAAGTACTCTTATACTTACTAATTAATTTGTAATTATGTTTTAGGTCTATTCTATTTAAGTAGAAATGTCTATAATGGAATGTTGAGTTGCTAGAAGAATCATAGTGAATATGATTGATGTGAAATGAATTGTTTACCTGTGTGGTATTACTTGATTGGATATTGATTGAATACCTGTGTGGTATTGTTTGATTTGCTTTGTATGAGCTGAGATGAATGTTATGCTATATGTTGTGCTATGTACGGAATGAATGTCATTCAAAATGCTGTGTGCGAATATGAATGATATTCAAATTAGTTACATTCATACATTTACATATTACATATCTGTGTGACATGAGCCTGTGTGGAAAGAAATATGATTCCTGCGTGGATAAAGGATTATTGTGTGTTATCATGGACTTGTTGTGTGCTATGGTCCATATTTATGAGTTTTTCTCAAAGCTGTGTGCTCAGGCTATATGTCATATCTCTGTTGTGTGCGATAGAGGAATTCCACTGCTGTGTGATATGGTGGACAATACCTAGGGCATTCTGTGTGAAATTTCATTTCATTTCATTTCATACATTACATTCATATATGTATGACTGAGGATTGATATAATTGAACCTGTGTAGTTCTTATTTGCTGTGTGCGATATCGAATATAAGTATGATTGATCTGTGTGATTGTATTGAGGCTGTGCGCTAGATTATTGATATGCTGTGTGCTGTTTTGATATCTGTGTAAAACTATTTGTCTGGCATACGGGGACGCCTAGGGACAAGATAGATAGGCATGTCCTTGTGCTAATTTTAATTTCCCCTACATGTCATTTAAGTTATTAAAGCTAAATATACTTACAGAGTATTGTTTATACTCACCCCATTATTGTTTTAAATGATTGTGCAGATCGTAGATAGCTGTTGTCGCTGGACCACAGAGCTAATCGGTGTTTTCAGAGCTTACGTCAGAGGTCGAGCTCCAGTTTTCATTTTTGACATTTTGATTTGTACAGATGTTGTACATTTGTATATACACGCAAAATTTTAGTTTGAAATGTTTTTCAAACTTATTATGTTTCTGCTGTAAAACTTTTTATGTTACGAATATTTTGGGCTGAGATTTTATAAAACATCGTGTATATATTCTTTATCCTTTCTCTCTCCTTTTATTTTCCTTTGATTTATTATTATTATGAAAAGATTATTGTTTATCAGGTTAAAAAGGAATTAAAAAATGAGCTTCACACCTAAAATCATCAATCTCCCAAAATCTACCATTTTTCCATTAAATGTTTATTGATTCATAAACTACTATGAAAACCCAACAAAACCTTACCAAATGAACATAATCCCCTACACATTTCAGTTTAGAATCAAGGATTTTACCTATGTCCTCTTTGCTCTCAAAAGCCCTAATATGAAAGAATTCAGTTAGAGGGATCGATTCGTTGTTAATCCTTTCCAATCCATGAGTTGGTAGGTTGTTTTGGTGTTTGGGAGGCCCTAGATTGGTGTTTAGGAGTTGAAAGGATGTTTGGAAGTGTTTGTGGATGGTTTTCCCTGAAATGAGATCTATTATACCTATTTAATGACATGTTTGGACCCCGATAACGAATGTTTATTTTGCAATTAACGCACATTAATAAAAATGAGATTATGGGAAAACAGGGAAGGATAACGTACATTATTCTTCCCCTAAACATACATTATTCATCCTCTCACAAGAATAACATATGTTTAGTCCATAGTTAACATATATTAATCAGCATTTCCAGCTCTACTTTTCATTCCTGACTCTCTTTCGATCACCCAACATATATATACTTATATGTACATGTTTACAACATATATTAAACATTATCCCCACTTAAATAGGCATCATTCCAACAATCAAATGATCATTTTTCTGGGGCGTTAAACTATGTTTAGAGAGCCAATCCATGCCTAGAATGTGAGACTGAAATTTTAAAAATCGTCTTCCCTGATAAACAATATAATTTAAGAAATGATATAAAAATCAAATCTAAAAACAGAGGAGAGAGAAAATATATACACGTTGTATTTTCTCAAAACACTTGGCCAATCTGTTACATTTTTAAGACAAACACAAGCAGAGCTAAAAAAGTTTGAAACATATCAAACTCAAAAGATGCATGTATATACATAGATGTACATCATGTACAATGAAAAATATAAAAATGAACTCCATAGTCGACCTTTGACGTAAAACTCTAGAAACATTGATCACTTATGGCAATGTTCAGTCAAACAGCTACCTACGATCTACACAATCATTTAAACAATAAATGGGGGTAAGTATAAAATATACTTAGTAAGGATTCTTAGCTTCATTTAAAGTAAATGATGTTTAGGGGAAAAATATAAATTAGCACGAGAACGTGCCTATCTATTTTCTCCCTATGACATTCGATTATGCTAGTACAACTATATCACATGGGTATAAACAGCAAACCACATAGGTTTATACATTTAACTCTACAAGCAGCAATATCTAGATCATAATGATTGCCCAATATAATATACATCAGTATTAAGATCACGTAAATCAAATAAACATCCACACAGGATCACACATAGCAAATACGAACCAAACAGGATCATTTATCCACACAGGATAGCATATATAACCATAGAGATATCAATCAAATAAGTTCACATAGAACATCTATATTGTTAGCGAGATCATACAGATCATACTTATACGAACATAACATCCATACAGGATCAGAATCAGAACATTATACTTATATGAATGTAAATGTATGATATGAAATGCTAATGCAAATCCACACAGGATGACCCCAAGTTTTTGTCCACCATAGCAGACAACAGTGGAATTCCTCTATTGCACACAACAAAGGATACCTCTGTACCACAGAGGAGAGGTTTCAGACCGCAGATAGCTAAGTCCAAGACAACACACCACAAGTCCTTATCCACACAAGATATCATAGCCACACATGCATAGTGTCATACAGATGCTTATGCGATACGTGAATGTATGAATGCCATTTGTATCATATCATCACACAACATAGTAATGACATTCGTATTAACTCTCAGCATAGCTCACACAGAGCATATCAATTACCACGCAGGTTCTCTTTATCATGCTTTCTTAATATCGTTCACAACACACAACAATAGAATAAGAAAAACATGTCAACATCTCACACAGATAACATACCACACAGGTATAAGATATTAATAACAATTCAACGTGTCAAATTCAACTCCACGTCAATCATAAATCAAAATTTATCAAATAGGCAAAAAGCCAAATGAACATACCCAATCAATTCAATTTAGATCATAAAAGATCATAACAACAATATGAATGATTCATTCATCATCATTTACAATATCATTTCAAAATTTTCCAAAATCAACCAACAATCAATTATATGTTCACTAAAACATATAATCATCAAACATATGTCAACTAGGAAATATAACCATCAACATTTCATTTTCAATATGGTTCTTCTATATCTAATAATCTCAAACATACCATTATAGGCCAGCTCTATTACAACTATATAATCCCAAAGAAACGCTACCATTTTACTCAAGAATTATCTTACGAACCAATTTAGTAAGTGTAAGAACACTTAACTCGAATAAAAGAAAAATCAACAAGCTAAACTCAAATCAAAGTCCACCAAACAGTCGTACAGATCCTTTTATACATAATTAATCATATACAGTCCATTCACTGACCATTCATACATTGATTCTAACCTTAGAATCATCAAAACATCATTTATAAGCCTTAAATCATGCATATGTCAACTTTCCTTACTAACCTAATCTTTCTCAATTCCATCCATTCAGTAATTAACATATCCTAAACCATTTCCATAATCATATTCAAGTTCCATTCAATCAATAACATATTTTTCCAGCAACCGTTTCAGTTCAAACTCATTAAATTATTCAATTCAAACATAAACTTCATAACCCTTGTAAACCACATGTCAACCACTTATCTTGACTTAGATTCTTGCCAAAATTAATGTTTTTCCTTGCTAATTCCCTTCCTCTCACTCAAGAACAAAATTCAGAGGTTTCTCAGCTCTCTCTCTAAGTTTTCTTTGGGTTTAGGTTATATTTTTCTTAAATGTCATGCCCACTATAACATAATCTAGAGCTTCTATCCTCACATTTAGTTTCAATGTGTGCTCATAGTCAATAAATGAGCAAGATGAACAGAGTCAATAAGCATGCAAGTAGGTAAACCCGAAATGTAAATTGTACAGAAATGATGTTCAGGACATCCACAACATCTCCTCCAGCTATAATATAAACTTTGGCCAGTGGTGCTACTGGTGCTGGTGTCTAGGTTTTCCGAGGACCTCTAGAGTGTGATCCAGCCCTCCCAGAACATGCACTATAGCCTCTGTTCCCACTAGTGCTTCTCTGGTTATCCCCAACACTACTCTGGGTGCGTTGAGCCATGGCCTCATCATTTTTCTTCTTGTAGCAATCTTTAGCCAGGTGTCCTTTTTCTGATAGTAGTAACAAACTGTGTCTATCCTTCTCCTCCCGTCAAAACCACTCCTCACACTAGGTCTGGGTAAAGGATTCCCTCCTGAGCCTAATCCTCTCCCACTAAACTTCTTTGATCCCTTTGTCACTATAGACCCATGAGAACTAAAGCTCTTCTCCATATTAAAGCTTCCAGCCTACTTGGCCTTCTTAGTCTCTCGAGGCTTCTCTCCCTCAAGTGCCTTCTCTGCTCGCAATGCAGCAGTAAGCATAGCTGAATAGCTAGGAGGTTGAACAGCTAGCAAGAGGCGGATCTAACGTCTTAGACCCATCTCAAAACGGTCTTTCTTCGCTTCATTTGTCGCCACCTCCTCTTGCGCATATCTAAAGAGGCACGTGAATTTCACCTCGTACTCTGCCACTATAAGATCTTCCTACTCAAGCTTGAGCAATTTCGCTTTCTTCTCCCTCCTGTACACCAAAGGGGTGTACTTTTCAGCAAACACCTTTTGGAATTCCTCGCAAGTCATGGTGAGAGGCTTGTTTAAGCTTCCAGGAACCATCTCCCACTAATTTATCTCCTCCCCTTTCAACAACGATATAATATACTGAACTTTTTAAATGGATGTGCAAATCATCCTCCTCAAAACTATCTCTGTGTCCCTCAACCAGTCTTCAGCAGTAGAGGGATCAGTGGTGCCAGAGAAAGATTTTCCTCCAAGTTTCTAAATCTGTTGATAGTTTTGATCTATCTCCAACCTATAAGCTCGAGGGAGTTGCTCTATCAAGGCTGTGCCTAGTATTAGCATTCCCTTGTATCGACTCCAAGGAACATTCCGCCTCTTGTGCACTATCACCATATCCTTCTTCCATTTCTAAAACATAGGAAATGGAATGGACTCTCATTATATGAATCATGAAAGAAAATGTATCATGATGAAAACAATGCATGTTTCATGACCCATAACCTAAGGAATCGAGGTTTTTATCAGACCTGGCTCTGATACCACTAAATGTGACCCCCAAATTTGACTACCACTTATTTTCGTATATACTTACCTCTCAAGTGGTACCCGAACTTGGAAATGAAAATTTTAAAAATACAATTTGGAAATAAGGAGCTCAAAAGAAAACTTTCCTTGGTGCACATTCAATTTAAATATACATTTTCCATTTGCTTGAATAAGGGCTACATGAGGGTTTAAAATGAGGAATACCAAAAAAATACATATATGTATATCGTATGTTTGTAAAATTAATAGGGTTATACAAGAAAAGAAATCAATTAGACCCCATTTCAAATATAACCCGTCAAAATGAATGTATGCACTATCGATGTTCAATACAGATGTATGACATATGTTCAAATCAACTTTAGTGCATGGCCCACCTTGGTGCTTCGGTTCCTCTGGTATGAGTCGGAGTAGGAAAAATAATCTAGCTCACCTCCACCGTAACCCCTTAAGCCCCTGCCAATATGGCATGCATAAAATGCGTGAATCGTGAAACTCAATAAGCAACACTACCGAAATGGACAACTTTCCACAATAAATTTACATTCACATATTCACATATGCTTCATACATTATTGATAAACTTCCCAATATTTATAGCTTCACATTTCGATATAAATCCATCAAATCACCATACAAGCATTCAACCCAGTTTACTTGATAAGGGCAGTAATGCACAATAATTCTATCCATATTCTAGCATAATTGAGTGTTGATTTAGTAGATAATCCTTGCAATTGTCAGTTCATTTTATACACTTGGATTTTATCTCATTGCTCATGAAACAACGTGAAAATTTACAAAGGAAAAGGAGAAGATAATGACACATTAAGGAGAACACAATGAAGTCATGAAGTACAGATAATAATTAACACAATTGAACAAGGATTTTGAGCCAGAACATGCATCACGCTCGTGAAAATTGAATCACGTATGGTGAGGCCAAAGACTTGCCATTTGTGACTCAGAAAAAATTGAAGGAAAAGATGGTTAGAAGAATGATCATGTTTTTGACTCTTAAAGTCACGTTCGTGATTCCATCTCAGTTGATTTTTGGTGACCAGAAGCATGGTCACGTTCATGACTCTTAATGTGACATTTGTCACTCATAAATATGGTGTGAAAATGTTTCCAAAACTAGGGTCACGTTCATGACTCGTTGTGTCACAAATGGAGAGTCATGAACGTGATGCCTTTGTGTCATTTGTGACACCGCTTGGAAACATGAAAATGAAGTCAGATGTAGTGTCACGTTTGTGACTCATTGTGTCACATTCGTGACACTCATTTTTAAGATGAAAAGAACATCTAGAAGGGGTGTCATGTTTGTGACTCATTGGGTCACGTTCGTGGCACTTTGATTCAACACTTAACACATAGCATTTCACAAACAAAACAACCCCAAACAACATTCACACTTCACAAGCAAGTCTCATGCATTTCCAGCCTAAATTCTCACCACATTTCTACTTGCAACCTTAACCAACATCAGCATATAAATGGTCTCCATATAATCACACTACACATAAAACATGGCGTTAAAATCTCTATTCATAAACTAACCCTCATATCCATAACCAAACAAATCATGGCATAAATGACTCTATTCATAATTCAAATCACCAATCGAGTATTTCCAACACATACTCAAGTAAGCACATTATATGCGACATAATGAATGAGAATGTATGCCTTCTAATGCATCTCTTAGTATGATCAACCATGATCCTAATTAGATTTTAATTTGCACCCTTTGTGCCCATAATATTGACGTTTATAAACGGACCTCGTCGGCCGGGAGTATTGGCCATAAAATAATTGGATCCATATACTTTGCACACTTAGTACCTAGAGTTTTTGGCACACTCGTACATGCTCATGCGTCCTGAGCATTTTACCACTTTGTGCCCCAGTGTAGCATGTAATAAATACTACCCTTAATTTGCTCACTAGAGCCATAACCACTCCCTCGTTCTTGCTCACTAAGAGCCCATTATTTCTTCCTCACTAAAAGCCCTTTATTTTAATTAGTTGCCCACTTATGAACCCCAAATATATGAATGTCATGTGCATAAACCATGCAACCAAGTCATGCATTCATAATCCAATCATGCCATACTTTACAATCAAATGTCAAGTTCAACCATTAAACAATCTCAACTACAACACAATCAACCATCAATGTCACATAGCCAACATAAGCATCACAACCCTCATCCACAAGTTCCACCAATCCTTCACATTACATCCAGACATGACCAATTAACACTTAGACAACATAGCACTCATCCTCTAACTAATCATACAAGTTCAATGCATGATCAACACACTCAATATCAATCAAGCTAAACATACACCACACATTTACCTGGATCCTTTAAACACAATACCAATTTCTCATACATCAGACTCATACATAATCAATCAATGAACTTTCTTATCATACATTCCATTCAATCAACCATATCAAAACAAGCAACAATTTCAATCAAACCACAATCCCACACTCAACAACATACATATATAGGAAGTTGTGCTCATGTTACTTACCTTCAAAAAGCACCTAGCGGCTTGCTTGGGAACCTCCCTTGCCGCGATTCGAATTCCCTAATATTAACATTATAAATTCACGTCAATCTTGTATTCATTCAATTATGCAAAATAAATGATCATATATATATATATATATATATATATAATATGCATTTATTTCATTTAGTCTACTTGCTCTTTTCTCTCCCTCTCTCTTCATTAATGTTGCTAACAATAACCACCACATTTAATTACACCAACCTTCACTAATGTCTAAGCAAGTTTATTTAGGTACATTTTAATGATCCTTACCCTCCAACACATCCCAATTATTCTAACTTCAATTTCCCCTCTTCCAAATCCACATTCCACTTAACTTTTCCTAAATCTCACCCGCATTGCAACACCCAAACAATTCAACACTTAAAACACTTCCAATAAACTCTAAGTAAGCTTATCCAATTGACTAAACGCAAAACTCTCGAGTTTCCAAACTCGTCACTGTACAGGGAAGATCTTCTCTCAACAATTCCAAGGCCCTAATCAACAATTTAACAACAAGAATAATCAATAATGGGAAGTAGATGTTTCAAGCTTTCCAACGAGCCATCATTTGCTCAATTTGGAGCTAAATCAAAAGAGTTATGAGTGTTGGAAGTTAGGGTTTTCGAAAGAAACGAGAATTAAGAGAAAAGGAAGAACACTTACTTTGATTCAACCCAAAATCAAGCCTTAGAACACTCCTTGCTGGAAGAATTTGTATGGGTTGGCTTATGGAGAGTGATTTTTGGTGGGGGACGGAGGATATAGAGAGTGTCGTAAGAGTAGTGAAGAAAAGGAGGGAAGAAAGTTTTTAGGGTTTCTTGTTGGGCTTCGTTTACTATTTCATTCATAATCCTCCTCTTAACTCGACTCAAACTAATCCCGATTTTTAAATTCTCAAACTCTATAATTTATCCTATATTCCTACACTTCCCATATCGGACCAATCTCACCCCACTCACTTAATTATTTTTTTAAAATAAAATGGGAAAAATTTTCCCTCATTTTTTCTATGTATTTTATTTTAAATTTTAATTAAATAGAAATTTCGGGGCGTTACAATTTAACTTATGTTTTATCTCTTATTTTTGTTAAGTTCACTAATCACTTCCTAATCATGTTAATCGTTTACTTATCTGTAGGGTTTTAGGACGAGAATGTTACATAGATCATACATATGGGACTCTATTCATGCGTTCTCTCTCTTCTCTAGAGGATGAGTAGTCCTTCTTAGAGAGAACAATCTCTTATTGTAAGGGCAACAATCCCTTATTGGATTGTTCCATACTAAACCGCTTCAGTGTCTTATCTATGTACTTTTCTTGACTTAGTCCCAAAAAATATGGTGATCTATCTCTATAGGTCCTTATACCAAGTATAACCTCAGCTTCCCCTAAGTCCTTCATTGAGAAACATGACTTCAACCATTTCTTAACTTGTTGCAATACTGAAATGTTGTTTCCAATGACTAGGATGTCATCGACATATAATACAAGAAACACTACTACGCTCCCACTGAACTTCTGATATACACAAGGCTCATCATCATTCTTAGTAAATCCAAAATCCTTAATGGATTCATCAAAACAAGGATTCTTACCCCTGGATGCCTATTTAAGTCCATAAATGGACTTCCTAAGCTTGCATATCTTATTAGAATACTTAGGATCAACAAATTCCTTAGGATTTTCATGTAAACATCCTTGAGGAGGTTTCCATTAAGGAAAGTCATTTTGACATCCATTTGTCATATCTTATAATTCATATAGGCAGATATGGAAAATAAAATCCTAATGAATTTGAGCATAACTACTGGTGAAAAAGCTTCATCATAGTCAATACCCTGAACTTGTTTGAAACCTTTTTCCACTAGTCTACCTTTGAAGATATCTACTGCCTTCTCTTTGAAGATCCATTTGCATTCAATTACCTTAGTACAACCTCTTTTAATGTTTGGATTAGATAAGATAACATAAAAAGAGAATAAAATCTCCTTACTATCCTCTACAGGAATGTGTGTGTTTACACCCTTTTGCACAACCTCGAGTTGTACTCTCCTTCCATTATTTTTATTGAGAATAAATTCTTTCTCTAGAAGACTATAATTCGAGTAACAAACACTTTGTTCTCACTAGGATTGTAGAAATAATATCCCTTAGTCTCTTTAGGATACCCCACAAACAAACATTTATCTGTCTTGGATGAAAGCTTATCCGATGTTAACCTTTTAACATGGGTTTCACATCCTCAGATTCTAAGAAAAGACAAGTTGGGTTTTTGCCCAATCCATATCTCATATGGTGTCTTCTAATCTGATTTAATAGGAGACCTGTTCAGTAAAAAAGCAACAGCTTCTAGAGCATAATCCCAAAATGATATTGGGAGACTAGTTAGACTCATCATCGACCTAACAATGTTTAATAGGGTTCGATTCCTCCTTTTGGACACACAATTTCACTAAGGTGTTCCCAGAGGTGTGAGTTGTGGTACTATACTACAATCTCTCGAATATTGGTCAAACTCTAGGCTCATATACTCACCACCTCGATTCGATCGAATGACCTTAATATATCTGCCTAACAGGTTTTCTACTTCATTTTTAAAATCTTTGAGCCTTTCAAAGGTTTTTGATTTATATCTCATTAAATAGATATAGCCATAATCATCAATGAACGTGATGAAGTAGCTATAACCACCTCTAGCTTGTGTACTTAATGGTCCACACACATCCGAGTCTATTAGATTCAATAGTCCACTAGTTCTTTTTCCTTTCTAGTTGAAAGGATTCTTTATCATTTTCTAACGAATGCACAATTCGTAAGTGTTAAATGATTTCCAATCAAAATACCCAAGAACTCCATCTTTATGAAGTCTTTGCAAGTGTTTCTCACTTGCATGTCGTAAATGACAATGCCAGAAATAAGAAGGATTAAGTTCATCAGAGTTAGGTTTGTTAGTCTCTACGTTATATATGTGCTTATGACTTGATAAGTCTAGGACATATAAACCTTTATCAAGGAATCCACTTTCATAATACATGTTACTATGATGAATACTCACATTATTACTCTCAATAACAAAATAAAAACTGTCATTGTTCAAAGATGAAACTAAAATAATATTCCTACTCATTGCAGGTACATAGAAACACTCTTTTAACTTAATTTCTAGCCTCGAAGGCATACATAAAGTATAGTCTCTGATCTCTATTGCAACAACTCTTGTTCCATTGCCAACTCGAAGATCAACATTGCCCTTTGAAAGCACTCTCTTATTTCGTAATCCTTTCACATTGCAACAAATGTGAGACCCACATCCATTATGCAATGCCCACGATATAGAAATTGAGAGATTTATTTCAATAATGTAAATCTCTAAAGAAGATGTTCTCACAACATCCTTCTTCCCTTCCAATAACATTGGACAGGTTATCTTCCAATGCCCTCTCTTTTGGCAATGGTAGCAAATGTCTAAGGAACAGGCTAAAAAACCATCCTCGGCTTTTGTTGTGGTAAGACCTCCAACATGGGCTTCTGGGCTTTCCTATTTTTTTCCTTTCCCTTCCATGAAGTGGATTGAAAAGCCTCCCTAGGCTTTTGTTGAGGTACGACCTCCAACTTTGTTCGCTTTGTTCTTTCCTTTGCTACCCTTCATTTTATCCTTTTCAAGGATTGAACGCAGGAAAAAATTTGAGTTATTTGGATTTGGATTCATTTTCTACAAAGAAAAATTAATATTAAGGTCAGTTACAAGGTCTTTAATCAAAGAACTCCCACTCAATAATGGATTAATATCCCATTAAATAATCCACTTGTTAGTGATTCTTTCGTGGAACCGAGATCCACTTTTTGCTTCGTCAAAGACTAGGCTACTTAGGTAGGAATCCATCCAATCATCATCTTCAAAATGGCTCTCAATTTCTACTGGGACTAGCACTTTCATGCTGGGCCACTTCCAATTAATTGCTTAGGGCCGACGCACCATCACAGACCCATGTTAAGTTCAAACCTACAATTAATGTGCTAACTATGATACTAATCTATCCCCGCTCTAATATGGCGATATAGAAAGCATCGATCTCTGCCCTGCCTCACAAAGAAAATCTAACGTGCTCAGCTTTGGCATACCCACGCTTCGATGTTTGATGTTTGACAAATTGTTAATTTAAGAAGACAATTTACTTCACTTACTATTTGTAGGATTAATTTTGATTTAATTACGACTTAGCATGGAAAATGAGGATTCGACAATTGTATAAGTTGTATATGTCCATCAACGTATAAGAGCATTGAAAAAGATTAAGTGCAGAAAAGTAAATGTGCAATCATGGGCTAATGAACCTATAACTAGGCCTATACTATTACATAGTATAATCTTCAGGCTTCAAGTCCATCTCCAAATGGGCTCTTCATTCTTCCTTGTTGGGCTCCACGTTTGGACTCCCCTTCCTTTTGGTTTAGGCCTTCATGCTATACTAATTCTATACGAAGAACTTAATCTAAGAAAATAAGCTCAGCAGACCTTTATAAACCATTTAATAAAAATAGGTTCAGAAGGCCTTTACAACCCAAAAATTAGGCCCATGAATGCACCATGCAAAACATTCAACAAACAAATTTCCTAACACCCATTTGGGCCCAGGCCTATATACTCAAACAAGATGAAATACAACCCTAAGAGCATTCCCAACAGCCTGCTTACAATACTCTTTATTTTATCAATTGTTTATTCACTCTTTAATTTAATTTAAACTCCTAATAATTTAAGTTACATCAAACTCTTTATACCTATACAAAATTTATTAGTTGCTTTATGCCTTATTAAATATAAGGAGTGAATGTAGATGCTCCTAAAAATTAAGTTAAGGAGGACAAAATGAGGAGTTTGATGGAGAATGGTTTTTGTTTATAAATTAAATAAACGAGAGGAGTTAAGATAAGGAGTTTGTTGGAAATTCTTTAAACATGGAAAATCTGATTTTAAGTTTTAAGTTCAAGCTATTAAGAAAAGTTGTGCCTTTAGACTCCTTGAGTTTAAACCCAGTGATGGGCTTAAGCCAAACCCAATATCTTTTCTTGAATGACTGCACTCAAGTCCATAAGACAACACCAATTTATTTAGTGCCAAAAAAAACAATGATTCAATTTCTCTTTTACCATTTTTCACATATATAAAAAATAAGTGTTAAATCTACTTGAATGCATTTAACTATAAAAATAAATACTTATCCAAAATTTCATACACAGAATTTCCAGCTATCCAATATTAATTTATTCCCTAAATTTATCACAAAATTCATTTTAGGTCCTTAAGAATTAAAATAGTTCAACTAGGTCATTAATTCTCTCTAAAAGGCACCTAGATTATTTTTTGTGATTAGGGCACTAATTGAACATTATGAACATTAAAAAAATTAATTGAAATCATATGTATGATTAAGCTCAATCCCTCCTAAATTCATAAAATCAATTTTAGGCATATTTGATTTAAACTATGTCAAAATTGTCATAAACATCATATTATATACCTAGTTTTGTATTTTATGAATTAAAACACACACCTATATGTGACCAGCCATGAATAGGATTAAAATTAACATAAACCCTACTATATTAAGTCAATTTTAAACCGTAATTTACTGATCATACCATACAGCCCACGTTTGATTCAAACTAGCTCACAAATTAAGTCAATTATGCGTTAATACATTACTGTGATTGCTCTAATACCACTGTTAGGTTTTCTAAATGTCAAAAGACCTATGGCGGCGGAAAACATCAAGAAAAATACATAGAAACTAGCCTAGGATCTCACCAAAATGTGATTTAACATCGTAAAAGCCTTAAGATCAAAACTAGTTACAAAGAAAATTGAATCTTGAATGAAAGAGTGAATTTTAGCTTATTTTCTTTTTTGGCCGATTCTGTATTGACAAAAATAGTAACTACTACCTCGAAATACTTTGAAGCAACCTTCAAGCCATCTCTCCAAGAACTGTATGCGTAGTTCCTATACAAAATTAACACCTAGATCAACAAAACTGTGTACTAGCAAAGGGTTTATTCGAATCACTTTATTTCTGTCAAATGGATGAAGAACTCATGAAACCAATTGAACCAGAATGATTAAGTCCTATAATCAGCCCCTTGATCTCATGTTTTCTTGGAGAAAATCTGTAAGAATCAATTTCTTGATTCTCCTTCAATGGCCACAACAAAGAGAGGAAGAGAAAGGAGGAGGGACGGTTAGGGTTAAGTTTTAAAGAATGAAAGTTGTCTTTTTATAAAACACTTAACCAGCAATCCTAACTTCATTAGGATTATGATAATTTTTAATTTAAACAAAATTCCTTTATTTCTTTCTCTCTCTTGTCGTGTTTTTTAAGAAAATATTAAAAGAGATTTTATTCTCTTTTTATCTTATCTTTTTTGTGAAAAAGAGCTGCGACATGCTCTCATTTATACTGTCTAGCTTGAAATGACCGTGCAGAGCTCGGCATGACTCGTTCCAAATTGGGGTTCCTCAGCAGAGGTTGTGCCATTCAGCACGAGGGTCGTGTTGGTCCTCAGATCTCAAATCAGATTTATGGCACGACATCGGGAAAAAAAGCACGACCCATGTTGTCTAGGTTCAAAATTGATATGAGCACGATGTCGTGCTGACTTCGAGCACGAAGCATGCTCCTACAAAGATTTAGATTTTTGGCAACGTGAAATGGAGGAACGACCCATGCTACCCTTGTTTTAAAATGATATAAGCCCAACGTCATATGGATTATAAGCACGAGTCGTGCTGACTAGGGAAAAATTAGCAAGATGTCGTGTGTCTCAACACATAGGGCGTGGTAAGCCACTGTGTCAGATTTTCAGGTAAAATCAAACCTCTTAGCATCCAAAAGCCTTTAAATAGCAACGGAACCAAGAGAAATATGCAGAATACTCCAAAATCTCCCAAAGGCAACATCCGAGCAGGTCATATCCACAAAAGAAATAATCCTAACAAAGAACAACCAACGATTCAAGTAAAAAATTTATTCACATATGTACAAAAGATTCTTGGTTTAAAGTCCAAGCTAGATTGTGGAGGCACGAGCAATGTCTGACATTTGTAAAGAGGTAACCTTAGGGTTAACCTCTCCTCCCAAATAAAGACGTTCATTCACCATGAATCGAGAATCAGAATAGTTAGAAACCTCATATGCCTCGAATGAAGTTACTTTCATTATGGTGAACGGTCTTGACCGATGTGATTTTAACTTTCCAGGGTGAAGTCGGAGACTAGAATTATAGAGCAAAACCTGATCGCCGATTTAGAGTTCACGGTGCATTATCTTAGCATCATGGAGGAGTTTCGTCTTCTCTTTATATAATCGCGAACTTTCATAAGAATGAAAACAAAATTCATCCAACTCAGCCAAATGATGTTTTTTGTTCTCATCGGCACTCATTAAATCTAAGTTAAGAAACTTGAATGCCCGAAAGGCTTTATGCTCAAACTCTACTAGAAGATGACAAGCTTTGCTGTAAACTAATATGTATAAGGACATGCCAATCAGAGTCTTAAAAGCGGCTTTGTAGACCTACAATGCGTCCTCTAATCTCAATGACAAATCTTTTTGCAAAATATTCATAAGTTTCTCCAGAATACGCTTGAGCTCGCGATTCAAGATTTGCACTTGCCTACTAGTTTGCAGATGATAAGCTAGCCTTATTTTGTGATTTACTCCATATTTTGCGAGCAACTTCTCCAATTGATCATTGGAGAAGTGGTACCCCTGTCGCTAATGATAACTTATAGAGTTTCAAATCGTGTGAAAATCTTCTTAAGGAACCAAACTACAACACAAACATCTTTGGTAGGCAAAGGAATGGCTTCTACCCACTTAGAAACATAGTCAACATATACCAGAATGTACTTTTTGATGTAAAAAGAAGGAAAAGGACTTATAAAATCGATCCCCCAGTCATAAAAATCTCACAAACAAACATACTGGATAAAGGAAACTCATTCCTAGAAAAAATATTACCAAAACTATGACACTTATCACACTTAAAAACAAAGGCTCTCTTTATAAAGCATAGGCCAATAAAACCACTCTGCAAATCCTTCATGGCTGTCCAATTTGCCTTGAAATGTCCTCCAACATGTAAATTGTGATAGTGTAGCAAAATATCATCACGCTCAGCCTCATCTATGCAACGACGAACTACCTGGTTTGCACAAACCTTAAAGAGATAAGGCTCATCCCAAAAGAGATTTTTCAGTTCTTTAAAGAACTACATCTTTTGAAAATACATCATCTCCTTCGGGACAATACGTCTTGCCAATTTATTTGCGTGGTCGGCATACCAAGGTACATTTGTTATCACAACATACAACTGCTCTCCTGGAAAATAATCAGGATCGTCGTCGAGCACTCTCCCACTCGCAGTGCTTTCCATCCAAGATAAATGGTATGTTGCCAGGTTATCTACTTCTCCTTTGTCTTCGATTTTAAGGTTGAACTCTTGCATGAGTATTACCCAACTAGCCTTTGCATATTCTTTATCGAGTAGATACCTTATCGCGACACGATTAGTGAATAAGATCACTCTAGAAAGAATGATGCATGATCAAAATTTTGATAACACTGAGACTACTAACATTTCCTTCTCAGTCGTGGTGTAATTCTTTTGAGATGGATTGAGAATCTGACTAACGTAATAGATCGGTCTAAAATTTCTGTCATATCTTTGTCCCAAGACTGATCCTACAACATAGTCACTCGCATCTATCATCAAATCAAACAAAAGATTCTAATTTGGAGCAACCAGGATAGGTGTAGTAAGTAGCTTACTCTGCAATAGAGTGAACACACTAAGGCACTTATCATCAAACTCAAGAGGAATGTTCATCTGAAGTAAGGAGGTCAGCGGTTGATCAATTTTCAAAAAGCCATTGATGAACCGCCAATAGAATCGTACATGACCAAGAAAACTCCGAACATCCTTAACACTCGAAGATGGAGGTAATTTCTCAATTAATTCAACTTTAGTTTTGTCCACCTCAATTCCCTCACTTAAAATTATGTGCCTCAACACGACTCCCATTTTACCATGAAATGGCATTTCTCCCAATTCAGCACCAGATTCGTTTCATTACAATGCTGGAGTATTTTCTCTAAATTAGTCAAGCAGTGATAAAAAATGCTCCCAAAAATTGAGAAGTCGTCCATGAAGACCTCAATACAGTCATCAAGTAGGTCATAAAAAATGGCCATCATGCAACGCTAAAAAGTGGCTGGAGCATTGCACATGGTGAAAGCCATGCACCGATAAGGAAACATGCCAAAAGAACACGTGAATGTAGTCTTTTCCTGGTCCTCTGCACAATTTGTGTCTGAAAATAACTAAAATACCCGTCTAGAAAAAAGTAGTAGTCATGTCTGGCCAATCTCTTAAGCAATCTAATCCATAAATGAAAGAGGAAAATGATCCTTTCGGGTGGCGTCATTGAGTCCCCTATAATCTATACATATACACTAACCTGTCATAGTCCTAGTACGAATTAACTCATCGTGTTCATTTCTCACCATTGTGAGTCCCCTTTTTTAGGAACAACTTGTATTGAACATACCCATCTATTTTCTGATATTGAATAAATGATCTCAGTATCCAGTAATTTTAAGAGTTAAACTTTAACAACTTCCATCATATAGGAGTTTAGTCCTCTTTGAGGTTGTACTACTGATTTAAAACTCTCTTCCAAAAGAATTATGTGGGTGCAAAAACAATTAATCCCCTGAATATCAACTATACTCCAACCAATAGCTCTAGTGTATGTCCTCAGAAGCTCAACTAGCTTCCTCTAATCGTCTCTCTCCAAGTCAGCATAAATAATCATTGGAAATGTGTCGTATCTCCAAGAAACTCATACCTCAGGTGAGTAAGAAGTGGTTTTAATCAGTGTTTTCAAACCCAGCCCGATAAGTGACCCGGACTAAGAGCCGGGTCACTGGGTCACTGGTTCAACCGGTGGGTCACTGGTTAGATCGGACAAATAATAATTATATAAAAATAAATATTAAATATTATAATTAAGAAAAATTATTTATTCAATTAGCAAAATATCTTTAAATTATTCAAACAAAAAAAATTTTAGTATAGTTTGAAGTTCAACATTTTTAATCTTAATAA
>CANYCX010319561.1:0-35964 GCA_948193385.1 Breynia disticha f. nivosa
TACACATGCTTTGCTTATGGATGAATTAATGAATACAGAATGTAAAGATTAGATTTCAAGTTTATTTTGAATCAAAAGAAAGCTCCTGTGTGTATTAAGAATAAGCTCCAGATTGGCAAAGTATTAAAGTTGCAGAATCTTCTAAGTGGCAGCATGTTTGCTTAGAAGAAGGTTGGTTCCACTAAGCTGATATTCTGGAACCATTAATGTTTATGCTAAGTATAAACAAATATCTACAGATTGGAAAGCTAGGAATATGATTCATTGCTACATGTTTTCATGATACTTGTTGAAAAAGGATGGTCCGTGAAACACTCTGGAAACAATTAACTAACAAGAAAAGAAGAGGCTCTAGAGACAACACATTAATGGTAGCATGTTGAAATGGAATAACATCCATAATTTGATGAAGTTAATGGAAGAAGAAATGTAAAAGTGGAAGTTGTCGAGAATCTTTCTTAAACAAAGAAATCTGGAATGCTCTTTTGAAGGCTATAAATAGTGGGCAGAAGAAGGAAGAAGTAACAACTCTGAGCCATATTTTGAACTACACTCTGCAATTAAAAGATCACATAGTAGTCTGTAACCTAAGTATTGTCTTTCTATTGTATTTCAAGTAGAGTTGTGTGGTAGGACTTCAGCCGAAAATCAAGTTGTATTTTGTGAGGTAGCTTGAACCGTAAGTCAAGTGTGTAAGGAAATCCTGTGAGGTAATAGAAAGTGTTGGCCAAAATCCTAAGTGAGGAACTTAGGTAGTGCAGTAGGTGTTTGATCCGAACCACTCTATATCGTGTGTCATTATTTTCTTATTTTTCACAAAAATTCGAAAACCTTATTAGCTCTATTCAACCCCCCCCCCTTCTAGAGCTAATCGTAATCCTACAAACTCTACATTTTCCCTCTCCCCAAGGTCCCTCTCACACCTAACCCTAAACCTTAATCCCCTTTTTGACTCTCCTTTATGATTTGTCTTTCCTCACTAGTAAATTCATTCTAAACCTACTAAATTACCCCTATTCTCTTAAGTCTTCCTCATAAATTTAAAATCTTACCTTAATCGGGTGTTTTCCTTCAACCTTGCCACGAACGAGATCTGGTGGGAAGGATGGATCTATGTGTGGAAAGGTGGAAATTTGTGAGGGTTTTGGGACAAATAATGCTTATAGAGCCCTAGAGTATTATTGTTGGGTGTTGGAAGAGTGTTTTAGAGTTTTAGAGGTGTTATGGTTCTAATTTAGGGTTGTTTCCTGTAATAGGGGTCCTGATAATGTAGGTTTAACTAAATTCACGTAGGTTTACCAACATACGTTATTCTGGGAACCAACCAAGAATAACGTACGTTATCCACCTTGTTAACTTATGATACTCAAGGCTTGCCTAGAATAACGTACGTTATTCAGCCTTAGACAATTTTTTGCTACATTTTTAACCTCATTCCATTCTACAGCTGTAACAATCTCGTCCTGAAATTATGTAATTAATGTAATAAGTAAAATGTCATAAAATGAAGAAAATAAATGATTAGAAACAAGCTTGAGGAAGGTTGATAAAAGGTTGATGAATGGTTGATGTTAAGTGACTAAATAACACAGTAAACCTCAAAACTAAGAACTACACATGGTGAGGGAGGAAAAATGTGTGGTGGGCACGACCACGCGTACTCCACGCCCACCACGCGTGCTTATCTAGTTCTGGGAAAAAAATATAAGTTTTGGATGATCGAGAAATCAATTTAGAACCTTCATGATCCAATTTAAAGCAAGAGAGAAAAGGGAAAATAGAGAAGCGAGTAAGGAAGAGAGATTGAGTGAGGGAGATAGAGATTTTAATGAGGGAACAGATTCGAGTTATTGAATCGATCGTAATCTCAAGCTGGGAATCTATTGGTATATTTGAATCAGGTAAAACTCAAAGTCTATCATAAAAGTTTACAAATTTTATTAGTTTTACTATTGAATTAATTATTGAAATGAATAGAATTAAGTTAGAATTAATTGGAATCTAGTAATTAATGATCTAAAATGAGTTCGGAAATTTCTAGGGTTAGTTTTAGGGTTTGTAAGATTGAGAAGTAAAAGTAATAAAATTTTTAGGGCATTCATTATAATTATCGTTATATAGGATCTTATAGAAAGATTTATATATGGTTTATATAGGACGACATACCAGACGATCAGGGCAAGACCAAAGAACTCAGAGGTCCGAGTATTTCAGTTGATATTTGAGTAGTAAAACTCACTTTAAATATGAATTTATATATGAATTATGAAATTGAATATGTGATAATGAATGATTGATCGTTAAATGATATAAATTGCAACCGAGTTTACAAGAGTATCATTATCTGATTTATAGAAAGAATACTTGCGAATGTATATGGTTTATTATATTATGCTTATTTGTTATTATTGATAATGGATTTATATATAAAATGATGACTTGGTTAATTTAATGACTATTCACTGAACCCACAACTCATGCAACTGTAGTTTTTGTTTTAGGATCTAGTAGAGAGCAGAGATAGAGGTCTAAACTTGACAAGTGGGTCGAATGAGACTCTCGGACCATTTTCTCTCTCTTCATTAGAGATGGGCCTAGGAGTTTGAGTGTGTTGCATGTTTTGCCTGTTCATATCATATGTTTGCTTGATAGATTATTACAAATGTTTTGTTATTGATATTGTTATTATATGTATATATATATATATATATGTATATCAGAGTTTCTTCTTGTTGAGACTAATATGACGGTTGAGGTGTATGTTGAGAAAGAAAATTACTATTTGACTGAGAGCTATTATTGTGTAAAGATTATGTTTGCACGAATGGAACTTGGAATGTTGTTATATCCAAGTTACGGCTGCTATATACCAGTTCTACGTAAAGTATGAACTTATATATTCCAGAATAACGGGCATATTAAGTTAACATAAAGCTTAATCCATGGATATGTTAACTAATACGATCAATATTCTGAGTATATATCATAATAATTGTAAACTGAATATATGATATAGTTGTACATATGTTTAATAAGATTAAGAAAAGACTAAAGAGGAATAATGATAATGGAATCGGTATGGATTATGAGAAAAGTTTTAAAATATACGTACTTATATGGTAATATGATTAGTTAGTACGTAATAAATACAGTAATAAGAATAGGACATCAGAGCAGGGATATGATCCCTTGATATGTTTTTATATATGAATTATTATTTGTATTTGCATGTGCATTGTATGAAATGTGTGTTTAATTGGTCTTATTTGGTTTTATAGATATGTTAGAGCCCAGACATCCTACAGAGAGAGAGGGGAGCAGTGGACCCTACATAGCTGTTATCACGTGCAAGATCAGAGGTACAAAGTATATCCTGACTGTCTGCAGTATGGACCAACCTATCCTTATCCACACCCCCACCTTACAATCCTTTTTACAGAGATCTACCTCTAACAGATTATCATATTAGAGCCAGAAACTTAAAGGAATTAAAGAAGTTGGGAGCTATAGAGTTTAGTGGTAGCACAAATCCACGATTGGCACAGGAGTGGTTGGATCGAATTATCAAAGTCTTTGAGATGATGCAGGTGAGTACAGAGGACAGGTTAGAGTTTGTTGTATCATTATTGTAGGTTGATGCGTATGAATGGTGGAAGATAGTTCCTCATTCTTTGGAGTTTTAGCGAGTTATATCTTAGGATGATTTTTCACGAGAGTTTAGGAAGAAGTATTTACTGGAGGTAAATCTAAATGCAAAAGAAAGGAGTTCTTAGCTCTGAAGCAAGGGAAGGTGACTGTAGCAGAGTACGAGTTACAATTTACCCAGCTATCACACTTTGCTGCGAGCTATATTACAACTGATAGGGATAAATGTAGCTTGTTTGAGGATGGCCTGAATAAGAAAATTCGTAAAAAAATCCTTAAGATAGAGACGAGTGAGTATACTATGTTGAGAGATGCAGCGATTAAAGTTGAAGAACTTCTTAAGGTCAATGACGATGATGAAGAGGAATAGTAAACAGAAGAGGGTAGTAGCTCCAGGAGAGTCTAGCAGACCGGGTCAGAGGGCTGAGTTTAGCCCTACTCATACCGGATATCGAGGATTTACCGCAGGCCAATAACGAACATTTTCTTATCTAGCTTATCGCGGTAGAAGATCATGATGGGGAGGACAGGGTAGTTCAGCAACATTGTCAGGACCTACTAGACTTCCTTTTCCATATTGTTAGAGACTTTATACAGGTGAGTGTGGGATGTTGACAAGAGTTTGTTATGTGTGTGGTCAGTAGAGACAATTTGTGAGAGCTTGTCCTGAGAGAGGAGCTAGAGGAGAGATAGTGAGAAATTTTTCTCAGGTACCATCTATTGTTCATAGTAGTGATCCGATGGCTACGATTGGTGGTACTCGAAGATGGGGTAGAGGAGCTGCTTCTACTTCAATATCTGGCCAAGTCAAAGGAGTCTCTGGTACTCACATTTAGGGACATGCTAGGGTTTTTGCGATGTCTCGAGAGGAGGCAGTAGACACCCCTGAGGTTATCACATGTGAGTTACATTTATTCGGTGTTTTTGTTTATATATTGATAGATCCTGGTTCTACACATTCATTTGTTAATCCCAAAATAATACATGTAGTAAAATTTAAGCCTAAAACATTGACATAGAGCCTAGGAGTTCATACTCTATTAGGCAAAATGATGTGGGTACACACAGTATACAAAAATTGTAAAATACATATACAAAGCATAGAATTGAAAGCTGGCTTAATTTTATTAGATTTGACAGAGTTTGATCTGATATCTTGATTAGCATAAGGCATGTCGTTAACACCCTTATTTAGTGCTAAATCACTTTTCTTGATCTCAATGATAAAATTGATAAGTTTGAATAAATGACCTAATCATTTCATTTGGGTGCGGCCACACTCTTCCCAATCTTGTCTATCAAGCGGCCAAAGATATATTCCCTCATTGAGAGGGTAAATCCCTTCACTTCATTTGTGCTCTTACTTATGATTATTAACATACCCAATCATACCCATACTTGTCAACCTTTTACAGCCATGTTAGGCGTATGTCAAAGTACACTAAAAATCACAAGAAGAGATATAATGATTTTTAGTCTAAGAATAATATTTTGACATTGCAAAAGTGATCGCTCTCCAAGTATAATGATCTACATTGTACCTATGCACTTTTCTAGATATCCCAAATATCTATGACCCGTATAACATGATCATCTAGAAAATGCATACTAGTCTTAATTCATTTATGTCCCTATAGAAACAAGTGACTAGGGATATTTAGAATGGTAATCTCATATTTCAAAGTACACTAACAAATCACAACAAGAGACATAGTGATTTTTAGTCTAAGGATAATATTTGACATTGCAAATAATGATCACTCTCAAAATACAATGCTCTACATTGTACCTATACACTTTACTAGATATTCCAAATATCTGTGACCCGTAGAACATGATCACGTACAAAGTACGTACTAGTCTTAATTCATTTCTATTCCCATAGAAATAAGTGACGAGGGATATTTAGAATGTTAATCTTATAACTTCCAGGTTCTACTATCTAGGTCCTCAACCTAGATACCTCAAGTGCTTAGTTAACTTTCTTGGATATTTTATCAAACATTTACCACAAGTCAATACATGCTATGACAAAATAATGGCTCATAATTTTATTATTCAATAATAAAAGTTATAAATAATGTATTGAGCTAGGGCTTACACTAATAATCTCCCACTAGCACTAGTCCCAATTAGACATAAGCTAATACGAAAAGACCTAACATGACGCTTATGTTTCGGACCTGCCAATTGCTTGGTCAGGGGATCTGCAACATTATCTTCACCTGGAACCTTGATCAAGTTCACATCTCCTCTCTTCATGATCTTTTGAATGAGATGAAACTTCTTGAGTATGTATTTGTATTGATGGTGATTTCGGTGCTCTTTGGCATGAGCTATAGCCTCATTATTATCACACAAAAGTTCTAAGGGATCTAGAATAGGTAGGACGACTCCTAGTCCTGTAATGAACTTTTTATCAAAACAACTTCCTTAGTTGCCTCAGACACTGCTATATACTTAGTTTCTGTTGTAGAAAATACCACTGTGCTCTACTTAGAACTCCTCCAGCTGACAACTCCTACATTCAACATGAATATGTATCTCGATTGTGCTCTTAAATCATCCTTGCTTGTCGGGGTTATAACATCAGTGTATTCTGTAACACTAAGCTCCTCTTAACCTCCATACACTAACAACAAATCTTTAGACCTTCTTAGGTACTTAATAATTGTCTTAACCGTAGACCAGTGGATCTCTTTGAGATCCTGCAGGAACCTATTGGTTATACTCAGTGCATGAGCAACATCTGGCCTAGTACATAGCATAACATACATAATAGATCCTAGAGCTAATGCATATGGGACTCTATTCATACATTCTCTCTCTTCTCTAGAGGATAGGCAATCCTTCTTAGAGAGAACTACCCATTTTCGTAAGGGGAACAATCCCTTCTTGGATTGTTCCATATTGAACCGGCTCAGCATCTTATCTATGTACTTTTCTTGACTAAGTCCCAAGAGACACTGCAATCTATCTCTATAGATCCTTATACCAAGTATAACTTTGACTTCTCCTAAATCTTTCATTGAGAAACACGTATTCAACCATTCCTTCACTTATTGTAGTGCTAAAATGTAATTTCCAAGCAGTAGGATGCCATTGACATACAACACAAGGAACACTACTATGCTCCAACTGAACTTATGATTTACACAAGGCTCATCACCATTCTTGGTGAATCTAAACTCCTCAATGGATTCATCAGAACGAATATTCTAACTTCAGGATGCTTGCTTAAGCCCATAAGTGGACCTCTTAAGCTTGTATCTCTTATTATGATATTTTGGATTGTTTTATCTAAACATCCTCGAGGAGGTTTCCATTCAAAAAAGTCGTTTTAACATCCATTTGCGATATCTCATAGTCCAAATCTGCAGCTATGGCAAACAATATCCTAATGGATTTGAGCATATCTACTGGCGAGAATTTTTCATCATAGTCAATACCATGAACTTGTTTGAAACCTTTCACCACTAGCCTACCTTTGAAGATACCTCATGCCTTCTCTTTGGAAATCCATTTGCATTCAATTACCTTAGCACCTCTCAATGGATAAATCAAGTCCCAAACGTGATTATTGTACATTATTGCAGCTTGAATTTCATGGCCTCTTGCCATTTTTTTGAATTAGGACTTTCCAAGGCTTCTTGGTAAGAAGCCGGTTCATCTTGATCAACGATCGTGACATCCTGTTCCTCAGTTACAATGAACCCGTACCTATCGGGTTCCTAACGTATCCTACATGATCTTCTAGGTACTTGTGTAATGGGCTCTTGTTCCATAACTTGTTGTGGATTCAAGTCCATCTCCTCACCATCCTCTATAGGAACTTGTGCATCTACATCCTCTTCCACAACTTTAAGTTGTACACCACTCCCACTGTTCCTTTAAAAACAAATTCCTTTTCTAGGAACACAGTGGTTCGAGCAACAAACAATTTATTCTCGTTAGGATTGTAGAAATAGTTCCCTTTGTCTCTTTGGGATACCCCACAAATAAGCACTTATCTGTCTTGGATGAAAGCTTATCCGATGTTAACCTCTTAACATGTGCTTCGCATCCTAAGATCCTTAGAAAAGACAAGTTTAGTTTTTGACCATTCCATATCTCATATGGTGTCTTTTTGGCTGCTTTAGTAGGAGATATATTCAGCAGCAAAGCTACAGTCTCTAGGGCATAACCCCAAAACAATATTAAGAAATCATTTTGATTCATCATCGACCTAATCATGTCCAACAAGGTTTGGTTCCTCCTTCTAGACACACCATTCCACTGAGGTGTTCATTGAGGTGTGAGTTGTGGTTGTTTTCTACTTCATTATTAAAATCCTTAAACCTCTCAAAGGTTTCTGATTTATGCTTCATTAGATAGATATAGCCATACCGACTATAATCATCAATGAACGTAATGAAGTAGCTACAACTACCTCTGCCTTGTTAATTAATGGTCCACGTATATCAGAATGTATTAGATCCAATAGTGTAATAGTTCTCTCACCTTTATTGTTTAAAGGATTCTTTGTCATTTTTCCACAAATGCATGATTCGCAAGTGTCTAATGATTTCTAATCAAAAGACCCGAGAGCTCCATCCTTATGGAGTCATTGTAATAGTTTCTCACTTGTACGTCCTGAACGACAATGCCAGAAGTAAGAAAGATTAAGTTCATCAACCTTAGCTTTCTTATTCTCTACATTTTATATAGGCTCACGACTTGACAAGTCTAGGATAGATAAACCATTCATTAGGGATGCACATTGCAGGTACATAAAATCAATTCAAAAGTTTTAACTCTAAGCCTCTAGGCAAAACTAAAACTAAGTCTCATATCTCTATGGTAGCAACTCTAGCTCCTTTTCTAACTCAGAGATCAACCTCGTCTTTAAAAAGCATCCTCCTATTTCTTAGTCCCTACACATTGCAACAAATGTGAGAACCACATCCGGTATCCAATACATACGATGTTGAAATAGAGAGATTGTTTCTATCACGTAGATACCTAAAGAGGATGCTCCATCGGCACCCTTCTTCTTCTTCTCTCCCAATAGCTTTGGACAGTGTTGCTTTCAGTGGCATTTCTCAAAGCAATGATGACATAATTCTAAGCGATAAGGCTTAGGACCTGCATTGGGCTTGAACCCAGCCGTCTTTGGCTTCCAATGCATCTTATCCTTACCCTTGCTCTTCTTGTCCTTCTTGACGTCCTTTTGGGCGTCTTTCTGAACCAGCAATGCAGGTTGTAGCTTCTTAATACTCTGTTCAGCTGTCTTAAGAATTCCATGCAACTCTGTCATGGTCTTATCCACCCCTTGTGTAATGCCCTCAAATTTTAGTTCAAAAAAAAGCATAATATAGTCCAAAACATGTTGGAAGAGTTCGGGGTTAAGAAGGAAACAAGGTAAAATGAAACGAAGGTTGAAAACGCTGAAAATGAGCTGCTGCAAAGGATTAACGTACGTTGCTTGGATCAATAACGTAAGTTATTAATGGCAGTCATGAATAACGTACGTTAATAAGTAGAATAGTGTACGTTATTCTAGGTTTTATTTTCAGAATAAAGTATGTTTTTAAACCTACATTATTTTCACCAAACGTACGTTAATGAGCTCAGGACAAGTCATTAAAAATAGGGAAAAATGAACTCAAAATGCACAACGTAACACCAAAACCTCTCCTCAACCCAAAATCATCATCCCTACTCTTTAGGAACTCTCCTCTAACCTCTCATCCCTTAATTTGTAACCCACAACACAATATCCTTCCTATTCCTCCACATCAAGGGCCTTAGGGTTTGGGAAAAAGAGACAAGCTTGAGGTAAGTTTTACATTTTTATACAAGTTAGGCTTGAGAATCACAAAATTAATAAAGTAGAATAGGATGGAGGGAGAGTATTCATGTATTAGGGCAAACAAAAAAGTGAGTGGAAACGTATAAAAAGAGAGAGGCTAGGTTATAAGAGATTTAAGAGAGGGGAAAAGGAGGGATTGATAAGAAGAAACTAAATAGGAAAAATACCATTTATAGTGAATGATTATTAATTGAATGGTTGTGATTTCATCATCGATGTAGGAATCGGAGCCGCGGAGGAATCGGAGCCACGGAGGAATCGGAACCGCAGAGGAGCCGGAGCGACTGTCGGACAGACTCGCCTAGGTTTGGAGGTTAGTGTATGGTTCCGTCACTTACTTATCCATCTTTAGTCTCTTACATGGTTAATTATATTTGGCTCGAGTGTGCAATTTAATATGTGATCGTAAATGAGGAATCAAATGTTATGCAATGTGGTGTAATGTGTGTATATGTATGTGTATGTATGAAAGAATGATCATGTTTTTTCTAATGTGTTTTGATGGGTAAACGAGGTTGTTGATGTGTTAAGTTGTGGTTACAAGTAATAAGTGTGCTTTTCATTACTTTGTATGGTGTGCGTGATAATGTGAACAAGTGATTATGGAAGGAGGTATGGACATGGTATGCATGTCATAGGTTATGATATGTTGCGTTTGGTATGTGTATGTTTATTTGTAAAGGAATGATTGTGTTGTGGCTAGTGTGCTAGAATGATGTGATTGGTTGTAGTTACATGAAATAAGTGTGTTTTACTTTAACTTGGAATAAAATGAAAGAGTGTGAGAAAATGAATATATGCTATGCTTTGTAATGTGGTTCAAAGTGTTTGATATATATAGGCGTCTCATGATTTTCATGTATGTGGAACATTCATTTAGTAACATTGACATGACACGGTTAGTTGGGTAACATTAAATGCATGAATGTATTCATATGTAGATATGATAAGAAAAATGATTATGTTAATTGAGCGGAGACTATGACATAGAGTTTCATTACATAGATGTTATTTTAGATAGATTGCCTTAAATGGATGCTTTGTGTGGGTTTGGATGTTGATGAAATGATAGTACCTTGGGGTTGGATTTTATACATGATAACATAATGGTGTGTGATGACTTGCTGAGTTTGGTTGCTTGAAATGTAATTATAATGCTAGTGAAATGTATTAACCCGTGTAACTTGTAAGGATCTAGTTGTATTACATGAAATTGAAAGGTCACCTGAAGATTGAGTAATAGAAACAATGATAAAGGTGTCGGCCGCCGTTGGGTTGGATAATTTGGTTGGAACTAGCAAATGTGAGACTGGGAAATCCTAAGCACATTTCCTAGAGGTTAGAAAGCGTCATGTGAGACTGGGTGATCCTAAGCACATCGACGTTTGATTGTCAACGTACATCACAATGGCAATGTGAGACTGGGGATCCTATGCACATGTGCCATGGCTGGAGGGTGTCATGTGAGAGTGGGTATCCTAAGCGCATCGTCACCCATTTGCACAACAAAAAGATGGAAGGGGAAATGTGAGACTGACTGGATAATCCTAAGCCATGTGTAACACCCTAAAATTTCTATTTAATTAAAATTTAAAATAAAATATATAGAAAAATGAGGGAAACTTTTTCTCGTTTTATTTTAAGAAATTAATTAAGTGGGGTAAGATTGGTCCGAGATGGGAAGTGTACGAATATAGGGGAAATTGTAGCGTTTGAGAATTCAAAAATCGATATTTGCTTGAGTCGAGTAAAGAGGAGGATTACGAATGAAGTAGTAAACCGAGCCCAACAAGAAACCCTAAAAGCTTTCTTCGCTGTTTCTTTTCATCATCACTCTTACGACACTCTTTCTATCTCTATCCTCTCTCCACCATCGAAAATCCCTCTACACCTGCGAACTCGCACAAATTGTTACAGCAAGGAGTGTTTTAAGGTTTGATTTTGGGTTGAATCAAAGTAAGTGTTCTTCATTTTCTCTTAATTTCTATTTCTTTACAAAACCCTAATATTCCAACACTCATAACTCTTCCATTTAACTCCAAATTGAGCAAACGAGGGCTTGTTGGAAAGCTTAAACGCTCTACTATCCATTATTTCTTATTGAAGTTGTTGAAACATTGATTAGAAGCTCAAAATTGCTGAGAGAAAGGTGAGCCTGCACAGTGACGAGTTGGGAGTTTCATTGTCTTGCATTTCATTACTTGGGTAAGCTTATTTAGAGTATATTGGAAGTGTTTTAAGTTTTGAAATGGTTGAGTGTTACAATGTTTGTGAGATTTAGGAAAAGTTAGAGGGAATGTTAGGTTTAGAAGAGGGGAAACTGTTGTTAGAATAATTAGGATGTGTTGGAGGGTAAGGATCATTAAAATGTACCTAAATAAACTTACGTACCAACATTAATGAAGAGAGAGGTAGAGGGAAGAGCAATGAGAATAAATGAAATAAATGAATATTATATATATGATCATTCATTCTACATAATTGAATGGATACAAGATTAATGTGAATTTATAATGTTAATATTAGGGAATTTGAATCATGGTGGGGAAGGTTCTCAACCAAGCCGCTAGCTGTATTTGAAGATAAGTAACATGAGCACAACTTCCTATGTATGTATGTTGTTGAGTGTGGGATTGTGGTTTGATTGGAATTGTTACTTATTCTGATATGGTTGCTTGAATGGAATGTATGAGTCTGATGTATGAGAAAGTTGGTATTGTGTCTAAATGATCCAATGCTCATGTGTGGTATATGTTTATGCTTGTGTGAATGGTTATATGGAGAAAAGAATATGTAACTTAAGCATTAAATGCTTATGTGATGGTGTGCATAGATTGAAATGATAACTGGTGAGTTTTGTGAATGATTGGTAGAACTTATGGATTTTGGTCGTGGTTCTTATGTTGGCTATGTTACATTAAGGGTTGATTGTGCTGTGGTTGAGATTATTTGATGATTGAGCTAGACATTTGATTGTAAAGTGTGGCATGATTGGATAATGAAAGCATGACTTGGTTGCATGGTCTGGGCATATGACATTCATGTAGTTAGGGCTTATAAGTGGGAAAATATAATGAAATAATGGGCTCTTAGTGAGTGAGAAATAATGGGCTCTTAGTGAGCAAGAACGAGGGAGTGGTTATGGCTCTAGGTGAGCAAATTATGGGTAGTATTTATTAAATGTTAAACCAGGGTACAAAGTGGTAAAATACTAGGGATACATGAGTGTGTACGAGTGTGCCAAAAACTTTGGGAACTAAGTGTGCAAATTATATGGATCTAATTATTTATTACCGATACTCTCCGTAAACGAGGCCCATTTGCAAATGTTAATATTATGGTACAAGGGTGAAAATTAAAAACTGAGATTTGGATCATGGGTGAGCACGCTAAAAGTTCCATTAGAGAGCATACATTCCTATTCATTATGTCGCATATAATGTGCTTACTTGAGTATGTGTTGGAAATACTTGAATGATGATTTGAATGAAGAATAGAGTGATTGTTGCCATGGTTTGTTTGGTTGTGGATATGATGTTTGTTTATGAATGGATGTTGAGCTATAATTTGCATGTAGATTTCTCAATTTGGTATGTTTAATATTTGTTGAAGTTGAAATGGTGAAGTGTTATGCGGTTAGAGTGAGTAGTGCTTGCCCTTTTGCTTTTGATGATAAATAGCGATTGATGATGCCGAGTTGATGTATGGAAAAAGATGTGGAATTGGTTATAGATATGTTTTGTTGTTGGTTGTGAAAGTGTTATGTTTGAAGATCAGAATGTGTTGTGCTTAGAGGATGATTGAGAAAAGAGTTGGTGTTTGGATGCTAAGCGTATGCAGACAACCAGCCAGGTTCATGACTATCCCCAGTCACGTTCATGATTGTCCTTCTAGACCACAAGTTCAATTGCTATTGACAGTCACGTTCGTGATTGTTCCAAGTCACATTCTTGGCTGCCCTTCTGAACATGAAGCCATGGCTGCCAATCTTAGTCATGTTCGTGAATGCCATTCGGATCAAAAGTTCTGATGCTGGCCCAGTCACATTCGTGACTGGAAATTTGCCCACACTTTGGCAGAAATCTTAAGTGTAACGTTCGTGACTCTTCCCAGTCACGTTTGTGACTAGCGTCCGCCCCACATATGGCTGTCCAATTTCAGTTGACATGAGTCATGAGTGCACCATTAGCAAGCCTTCATTTGTGATACAGGTGTCATGAATGTGGCCATGCTTCTGACCCTCTTTTCTTTAAAATTTTCGGTCACGAATGGCAAGTCTTGGTACCACCATTCTATCTTTTAATGTGCCATTGTACTATCTATTTTCAAATTTGTTTAACGTGGTACATGGTCTGGCTCAAAATACTAGTTCAAATTTGTTTATTATTGTCCACATTTTATGACTTCATTAAGTTCTTTTAATGTGCCATTGTACTATCTATTTTCCTTAATAAATTTTCATGTTATTTTCATGAGCAATGAGATGAAATCCAAGTGTATAAAATGAACTCACAATTATAAGGATTATCTACTAAATCAACACGCAACTATGCTAGAATATGGATAGAATTGCTGTGCATTATTGCCTATCAAGTAAAATGATTTGAATGCTTGCATGGTGTTTTGATGGATTTATATTGAAATGTCACAATATAAACATTAAGAAGTTTATTAATAATGTATAAGCTTATATGAATATGTGAATGTAAATTCGTTGTGGAAAGTTGTCCATTTTGGCAGTGTTGCTTATTGAGTTTCACGACTCATGTGTTTTATGCCTGCCATATTGGCAGGGGCCTGAGGGTTTACGACAGAGATGCGGTAGATTGTTTTGCTTACTCTGATTCATATTAGAGGAACCGAAGAACTAAGGTGGGTCGTGCAGTAAAGTTGATTTAAACCTATGTCATACTCTTGTATTAAACATTGATAGTGAATACATTCATTTTGATGGGTTATATTTGAAATGGAATCTAATTGATTTTTCTTCTTGTATAACCTTATTAATTTTATAAACATATGATACATATATATATATATATATATATATATATATATATATATATATATATGTATTTTTGTTAAAATTTGAGTGGTAGTCGAATTTTGGCGTCACATTTGGTGGTATCAGAGGCAGGTTTGTTAAAAGCCTCGGTTCCTTAGGTTATGGGTCATGAAACATGCATTGTTTTCATCATGATACATTTTGTTTCATGGTTCACATAATGAATGTCCATTCCATTTTCTATGTTTTAGAAATGGAAGAAGGATATGGTCATAGTCCACATGAAGCCGCCAGTTCTTTGGAGTCAGTGCAAGGGAATGTTAATTCTCCATTACAAGTGATCAAACAACTTTTAACCCTCAAGCTCAAGCTCAACATTCGGCTGTACAACAACTCTTAGATCTAATAGGCACAAGCATGAGAGAACAACTCTCTCGAGCTCAGAGGATAGAGATAGACTGAAACTATGAGCAGATTCAGAAACTTGGAGGAAAACCTTTCTCCGACACCACTAATCCCTCCATTGCTGAAGATTGGATGAGTGAACCATAGAGATTTTTGAGGAGAATGAATTGTACCTTCATCCAAAAAGTTACAGTATACTACATCTTTGCTGGAAGGAGAGGCGATTAATTAGTGGAGATGGTTCATGGAAGCTTAAACGAGCCTCTCACCATGACTTGGGAGGAATTCTAGAGGATTTTTCCTGAAAAGTATACCCTACGGGTGTACATAAGGGAGAAGAAAGAAAAATTCCTTAGGCTTGAGCAAGGAGATCTCTTAGTGGCAGAGTATGAGGTCAAATTTACTCGTCTCTCCAGATATTTGCCAAAAGAGGTGGCGACAGATGAAGCCAAGAGGGACCAATTTGAAATGGGATTAAGGCGTGAGATCTGTCTCTTACTAGCAATACAACCTCCTAGCTTTGCATCCTTGCATACTGTTTCCTTGCGAGCAGAGAAGACTCTTGGGGAAGGATAATCTCGAGATGCGAAGAAGGCCAAGTATGCTGGAAGCTATGGTGGGAAGAAGAGCTTTAGCTCCTATTGGTCTGTAGTGACCAAAGGATCAAAAAAGTTGAGTGGGAGGGGAGCAGGTTCATTCGGGAACCCTTTTCCCATGCCCAGTGAGCAAAGTGGTTTTGAGGTGAGGAGAAATCCAGAAATGGCTTGTTACTACTGTCAGAAAAAGGGACATCTGACTAGGGATTATTATAAGAAGACGAGCGATGAGGCTAGGGCTCAACGCGCTCATAGTAGCATTGGGGATAAGCACAGGAGCGCTAGTAGGAATAGAGGTCGTGGTGCATCTTTTGGGAGGGCTGGATGACACTCTCAATATCCTCGAATGACTCAGATGCCAGTACCAGTAGCACCTCAGGCCAGAGTTTATGTTATAGCTAGGGGAGATGCTGTGAATGACACGTTTACATGCTTATTGACTCTGGTGCATCCTTCTCATTTATTGACTATGATTATACATTGAAACTAAATATGAAGATAAAAACCTTAGATTATGTTATAGTGGTGACGATGTCATCTGGGGATGTGGTAAAAGTGAATAATGCGGTGAAGTCTTGCCCGATAGTGATAGGCAACCGTGAATTGCAAGTGGATTTGGTGGTAATTCATTTGAAGGAGTTTGAGTTGATCCTAGGCATGGATTGGCTCTCTAAACATAGAGTAGTGGTGGATTGTTTCTTGAAAGAAGTCTCTATTGAGATCAAAGGACGAAAGAAGATCCTTTTTGTAGGAGATAGAAAGGTGATACCTTCCTGTTTGATCTCTATAGTGTAAGCAATAAGTTTAATAAAAGAAGGTTGTGAGGCGTATCTTGCTAGTGTGGTGGACACTATGAAGCCTTGTGTAGGACTTTCAGAAGTTCCAGTGGTATGTGATACTCGAATGTTTTTCAAAAAATCTTCCCAGACTGCACCCAAATAGCGAGGTAGACTTTGCAATTGAGACTGTGTTGGGGACGGCTCCCATATCGATAGCACCATATCGAATGGCTCCAGCCGAGTTGAACAAATTGAAGAAGCAACATGAGGAACTACTGGATAAACGTTTCATTAAACCCAGTATTTCTCTGTGGGGAGCACCCGTACTGTCTGTTAATTAGAAGGACGGAAGCATGAGGTTATGCATTGATTACCGTCAGTATAATAGAGTGACGATAAAGAATAAATACTCGCTACCCCAAATTGATGATCTTCTGGATCAGTTGAAAAGAGCAGTGGTTTTGTCCAAAATTGACTTAAGGTCAAGGTACTGGCAAATAAGAGTATAGGAGAATTATGCGCATAAAACGGCGTTTCAAACTAAATATGGCCACTTTGAATTCATAGTGATGCCATTTAGGTTAACCAATGCTCCATCCACGTTTGTATCCTTAATAAATAAGATCTTCCAACCTTATTTGGACACTTTTGTGGTGGTCTTCATTGATGACATTTTGATATATTCGAAGAGTTGAGGTGAGCACGAGGAGCATATGAGATTGACTTTGCAGCTTTTGAGAGATAAGCATATGCATGCCAAGTTTTCAAAGTGTGAATTTTGGCTTAAAGAGGTTGCATTTTTGGGTCAAGTGATCACGAGACATGGAGTACAACTGGATCCCTTAAAGATTAAAGCAGTGAAGGAGTGGACAGCTCCAAGGAATGTAAGTGAGATTCAAAGTTTTCTAGGCTTGGCGGGCTATTACTGGAGATTCATTCAGGATTTTCAATACCTGCCAGACTTCTAACTAGCTTGTTGAGGAAGAACGCCAAATTTGAGTGGAGCAAGAAATGCCAAGAGAGTTTTGAAGGGATTAAAAAGAGGTTTACTTAGGCACTTGTGTTGACTCAACCACCACAGGAAGGTAAATATTTGGGTATACCGATGCTTCTAGAGTGGGGCTAGGTGGTGTCTTGATGCAAAGTGGAAAGGTCATAGCATATACTTCAAGGCAATTACCCACACACGACTTGGAGCTTGCAGTTATAATTCATGCTTTAAAGACTTTGAGGCATTATCTCTACGAAGAAACCTTTAAGATCTTCATCGACCATAAGAGTTTGAAGTATATAACCACCCAGAAGGAATTGAATCTTAGGCAAAGACGGTGGATTGAACTGTTAAATGACTACGATTGTTCAATTAAACACCACCTGGGAAAGGCTAATGTTGTAGTCGATGCTTTGAGTAGGAAGTCGCAAGTGAAGGGCAATGTCATTTGTTATAATGTTGAGTCATTATTTCCAATGAAGGAGCCACGGTTAGAACTCTAGAAGATCGAGGAGGGGTTGTTAGCTAATATATCGATGATACCATTAATCCAAGAGAGAATAAAAGTGTGACAAATAGAGGATGAAAGCTATTGATCGCTAAGAAGAAGGTGGAAAGGGGAAGAGAAACAACATATGTGCTCAATGAATAAGGAGTTCTATACTATGAAAAGCAGCTATATGTGCCTAATTTTCTGGAGCTTAAGAAGGAAATTATGCAGGGAGTTGATTCCTCGAGGTATTCTGCGCATCCGGGCAGCACAAAAATGTACAGAGATTTAAAACAGTTGTATTGGTGGTCGTGTATGAAGAAAGAAATCGCAGAATTTGTGGCTGAGTGTTTGAGTCGCCAGCAAATCAAATCTGAACACCAAGCTCTAGCTAGAAAGCTTCATTCTTTAGTTATTCCAAAATGGAAATGAGAGCGCATAACCATGGATTTTGTGGTTGGTTTGCCTAGAACTTTTCAGAATCATGATGATGTGTGGGTTATTGTGGATAGATTGACAAAGTCTGCACATTTCCTGGCTATCAGACAAGATGATTCTTTGGATAAACTGGTGGAAAAATACGTGGTAGAAGTGGTTAGAATTCATGGAGTGCCAATTTCTATCGTTTCTGACCGAGATCCTCGCTTCACTTCATACTTTTAGAGGAGTTTACAAAAGGATATGGGTACTAGACTCAATTTAAGTATGGCTTTTCACCCCTAAACTGGTGGACAGTCAGAAAGAACGATAGAAACTCTAGGGGATATGATGAGAGCTTGTATTCTAAAGTTTAGAGGCAACTAGGACGAGAACTTACCATTGATAGAGTTCGATTATAACAACAGCTATCATTCCAACATTGAAGTGGCACCTTACGAAGCTCTATGTGTTAGGAAATGTAGGAGTCTGGTGTTTTGGGATGTAGAAGGATTGAGACAGATTGAGCGTCCAGAATTAGTGCAACAGACCATGAAAAAACTGCAAATAATCAAGAAGTGTATAAAAGCTACTCAGGATCGTCAGAAGAGCTACTTTGATAAGCATTGACGGGAGATCACCTATGAATTATTGGCCCTTTTGAGAATTTAAAAATCAGGATTTGCTTGAGTCGAGTAAAGAGGAGGATTACGAATGAAATAGTAAACCAAGCCCAACAAGAAACCCTAAAGGCTTTCTTTCCTCTTTCTTTTCTTCAACACAATTACTACACTCACTCTCTGTCTCTCTTTATCATCCCTTCACCATCGAAAATCCCTCTCCACCAGCCAACCCACACAAATTCTTGCAACAAGGAGTGTTTTAAGGTTTAATTTTGGGTTGAATCAAAGTAAGTGTTCTTCCTTTTATCTTAATTCCCATTTCTTTCCAAAACCCTAATATTCCAACCCTCATAACTCTTCCATTTCAGCTCCAAATTGAGAAAATGACGGCTTGTTGGAAAGCTTAAACCCTTTACTATCCATTATTGTTTATTGTTGATGTTGAATCATTGATTAGGAGCTCAAAATTGCTGGGCAGAAGGTGAACCTGCACAGTGACGAGTTGGGAGTTTGAGAGTCTTGCGTTTTGTCACTTTGGTAAACTTATTTGGAGTATATTGAAAGTGTTTTAAGTGTTGAAACAGTTGGTTGTTACAATTTGTGGAGATTTAAGAAAAGCTATAGGGAATGTTAGGTTTGGAAGAGGAAAAATTGGAGTTACAATAATTAGGATGTGTTGGAGGGCAAGGATCATTAAAATGTACCTAAATAAACTAACATAGACATTAATAAAGGTTAGTGAAATTAAATGTGGTGGTTGTGGGTAGCAACAGTAATGAAGGGATAGGGAGAAGGAAGAGCAATGAGAATAAATGAAATAAATGTATATTATATATATGATCATTCATTCTACATAATTGAATGGATACAAGATTGATGTGAATTTATAATGTTAATATTAGGGAATTCGAATCGCAGCGGGGAAAGTTATCAACCAAGCCACTAGGTGTTTAGAAGGTAAGTAATATGAGCACAACTTCCTATGTATGTATGTTGTTGAATGTGGGATTGTGGGTTGATTGGAATTGTTGCTTGTTTTGATATGGTTGTTTGAATGGAATGTATGATAAGAAAGTTCATTAATTGACTACGTATGAGTCCTGATAAGAAAATTCATTGTTTGATTACGTATGAGTCCGATGTATGAGAAAGTTGGTATTATCTTTAAATGATCCAATGTTCATGTGTGGTATATGTTTGTGCTTGTGTGAATGGTTATATGGAGAAAACAATATGTAACTTAAGTGTTAAATGCTTATGTGAAGGTGTGCATAGATTGAAATGATAACTAGTGAGTTTTGTGAATGATTGCTGGAACTTGTGAATGATGGTCGTGGTGCATATGTTGGCTACATTATATTGATGGTTAATTGTGTTGTGGTTGAAATTATTTGATGATTGAGCTTAACATTTGATTGTAAAGTCTGGCATGATTGGACTATGAATGCATGACTTAGTTGAATGGCCTAGGCACATGACATTCATGCATTTAGGGCTCATAGGTGGGCAAATATAATGAAATAATGGGCTCTCAGTGAGCAAGAAATAATGGGCTCTTAGTGAGTAAGAATGAGGGAGTGGTTATGGCTCTAGGTGAGCAAATTATGGTAGTATTTATTAAATGCTACACCGGGTCACAAAGTGGTAAAATGCTCGGGACGCATGAGCGTGTACGAGTGTGCCAAAAACTATGGGCACTAAATGTGCAAATTATATGGATCCAATTATTTATAATCGATACTCTTGGCCAACGAGGCCCATTTGTAGACTTCAATATTATGGCACAAGGGTGCAAATTAAAACTGAGACTTAGATCATGGGTGAGCATAGTAAGAGATGCATTAGTGATCGTACATTCCCATTCATTATGTCGCATATAATGTGTTTACTTGAGTATGTGTTAGAAATACTCGAATGGTGATTTGAATGATGAATAGAGTCATTGTTGCCATGGTTTGTTTGGTCATGGATATGAGGTTTGTTTATGATTGGGATGTTGAGCTATAATTTGCATGTAGATTTTGAAATTTGGTATGCTTAATAATTTTTGAAGTTGAAATGGTGAAGTGTTATGCAGTTAGAGTGAGTAGTGCTTGCTCTTTTGCTTATGATGATGAATAGATATTGTTGATGTCGAGTTGATGTATGGTAAGAAGCTGTGGAATTGGTTATCGATATGTTTTTTTCTTGGTTGTAAAAGTGTTGTGTTTGCAGATCGGAATGTGTTGTGCTTAGAGGATGATTGAGAATAGAGTTGGTGTATGGATGCTAAGTGTATGGAAGACAACTAGTCATGTTCGTGACTGTTCCCAGTCACATTCATGACTTTCCTTCTGGACCATAAGTTCATTCGCCAACGACTGTCACGTTCGTGATTGTTCCTAGTCATGTTCCTAACTACCCTTCTGAACTTGAAACCATTTGATGTTGGTTTAGTCACATTCGTGACTGAAAATCTACCCGCACTTTTGCTGAAATCTTAAGTGTCACGTTCTTGACTCTTCCCAGTCACGTTTGTGACTAGCATCTGGCCCACATATGGTTTTCCGATTTCAGTTGACATGGGTCACCAGTGCACCATTAGCAAGCCTCAATTTGTGATTCATGTGTCACAAACATGGCCATGCTTCGGACCCTCTTTTCCTCAAAATTTTCAAAGTCACGAATGGCAAGTCTTGGCACCACCATTCGTGATTCAGGTATCATGAACGTGGTACATGGTCTGGCTCAAAATCGTGGTTCAAATGTGTTGATTATTGTCCACATTTTATGACTTCATTGAGTTCTTTTAATGTGCCATTGTACTATCTATTTTTCCTTAGTAAATTTTCATGTTATTTTCATGAGCAATGACGTGAAATCTAAGTGCATAAAATGAGCTCACAATTTCAAGGATTATCTACTAAATCAGCACGCAACTATGGTAGAATATTGATAGAATTGCTGTGCATTATTGCCTATCAAGTAAAATGAGTTGAATGTTTGCATGGTGTTTTGATGGATTTATATTGAAATGTCAAAATATAAATATTGGGAAGTTTAATAATAATGTATAAGCTTATGTGGATGTAAATTCATTGTGGGCAGTAGTGTTGCTTATTGAGTTTCATGACTCACATGTTTTATACCTACCATATTGGCAGGGGCTTGAGGGCTACAGCAGAAGTCTCGTAGATTGTTTTGCTTACTCCGACTCATATTAGAGGAACTGAGTAACCAAGATGGGTCGTGCACTAAATTTGATTTAAACCTATGTCATACTCTTGTATTGAACATTGTTAGTGCATACATTCATTTTGATGGCTTATATTTGAAATGGGGTATAATTGATTTCTTTTCTTGTATAACCCTATTAATTTTGTAAACATATTATATATATATATATATTGTGGTATTCCTCAACCTTATGTAGCCCTTATTCAAGCAAATGAAAGTGTATATTTAAATTGAATGTGCACCAAGGAAAGATTTCTTTTAAAACTCTTAATTTTCAATTTGTTAATTCAAAATTTTGATTTCTAAGTCCGAGTACCACTTGAGAGGTAAGTATATACAAAATTAAGTGGTAGTCGAATTTAGGGTCACAATATGAACCTCAAATGATCATGTGTCATGTGAGATTGGGAGATCCTAAGAACATCGACACGGGTTGACCAACAAGAGAAAAGGGGTAATGTGAGACTGGTTAATCCTAAGAGCATATACCTAAAATGATAAGGTGTCATGTGAGACTGTGATCCTAAGCACATCGACACTGGTTGAGCAATGAGAAAAGGGGCAATATGTGTTGAATAGAATGTAATATACATTTATACGTTTTGATAATGTGCTAAATTGATAAATATGTTAAGAATTATTTTTGTTTTGATAATGTGCTGAATTGAAAAATATGTTAAGAATTATTTTTGTTTTGATAATATGCTGAATTGAAAAATATGTTTTGATAATGTGCTAAATTGATAAATATGTGAAAGAATTATTTTTTGTATGAATTGTATTTTACTATTCATTGAATCGTAAAATATGAAATTATTTGTACATAAATATTGATTCATACTCTGAATAATTATTATACGAAATCATGAAAAATATTTTTCAATTATATTGTATTTAAATTATAAATATTTGTGTTTATTTTGTCATGAATAGTATATATTGAATAGTGCAACAGAAGTTATACACGTCGATCATTTTTGCATGTTGCATGCATAAACAGTAGAATTATTACACTGTGCACGCGAATAGTGATTTATTGTTTAATGAATAGTAAAAGTATATATAAACAATGTGTTAATCGATCAACTCAGTTGATCGATCAACACCATGTTAATCGATCAACTGAGTTGATCGAGCAAAAGTATGTTTCTCGATTAACTTGGTTAATTGATCAAAAATAAGTTTGTTGATCAACATATATATATTTTGCAGTATTCATTATATTTTTACGAAGGATATTTTTACATGCTAAAAAGTCAGGTTTTTCACACAAATTGATCTATAAATATCTATGATTTTAGCATGATATTATTATGGTTTGTTGCTGCTAAAAATGAGTTGTAAATGTGAAGAATAAGATTCAAACTTTGACTGTCATGTTCATCAAGAAAGTGTCCAGATTCTTATGAATAAAGAGGAGCACTTTAAACATAATTAATACAATTCGCATTGATGGTTTCCTTAATTTATGGATGATTAAATGGGCAGTTTATTTCATAAAGAAGTATAGAAACTAAGGGAAGTATTATGAATGAAAGTGGATTAAGAATTGTCTCCAGAATCTCGTGTGAAAAGAACAAGCTCCACTTATAAAGGTTGATATCATACATATATACTTTGCTTGTTTTATGGAAGAAATAATGTACACAGGTTGCAAAGGAATAGATTCCTTCTTTTCATTAATGAATGCAAGGTTGGCTCTAGGAGAAAAGGTTTCAAGAATGAAATGGTTGGCTCCAGGAGAAAAGGTTACAGATTGGAAAGATTGGCAAGGTTCCTTAAAATCATTAATGGCTGCATGTTTTCTGAATGATGATTAAAGAATAAAATTTGAAAAGGAATAGATCCAGATTTTCATGAAGTTAATGGAATAGCTAATGTGAAAGTGGAAGTTGTCGAGCATCTTCAGATTTAAGAATTGCATAATGATCTTTTGTGATGCCTATAAATAAAGGTCCAGAAGAAACAATAAGTTACTACACTTCTCTGCAAACAAAGCTCATATACTTGTCTGTAACTTATAAGTTTTCTCTTGTATTTCTCTTAGACTTGTGTGGTAGAACTTGAGCAGAAATTCAAGTTGAAAATTGTGAGGTTGCTTGAACCGTAAGTCAAGTGTGTAAGGAAAATCCGATGAGGTAATAGAAAGTGTTGGCCAAAATCCTAAGTGAGGAACTTAGGTAGTGGAGTAGGTGTTTGATCCGAACCACTCTATATCGTGTGTCATTTTATTTTTACTTTTTGCAAAAATTTGAAAACCTTATTAGCTCTATTCAACCCCCCTTCTAGAGCTAATCTTAGTCCTACAATATAAGACTGGGTGATCCTAAGCACATATTCTCGGATAGAGAGGTGCCATACGAGACTGGATGATCCTAACCGTATGGGCATTGGTTGAACAACCAAAGGAAAGAGAGAGAGAGAGAGAGGATCCTCTGTGAGAGAAAGCTTAACATTTATAAAGATGAAAGTGGCATGCTCTGAACATTATCCATACGTATTTACCATATTTGGGAGAATGATTTGCATGTTTGGATATTATTGTATGAGAATGTGAATGTGAGTGTTGTATTTTAAATGAATTACATGTATGTGTGATGTGTGATTTATGGGTTGTATATGTGGAATGTAAATGGTATGGGAATTATGTTGACTTGACAAATGTTAAAGTTGAATTGATAGTGTGATAATAGAATTGGTTGATTGATATGTATGAGTATGTTGTAGGTTGAGATGTGGATATGTGTGTTGTGACTTAAATGTAGGTTATTATATGATTTGTCTATGTAAATGTGATGTGAAAATGATATGAGAATTTTTTCTGCATGTTAGTTATTGATAATGTGTGAATGACTATTGAGTGTATGATGAGCCTATGGAAAGGGAATAACTATCTATGGACATAATAATGAAATTGTTGTTAATAGGTGCGAGAAGATGGTATGTTGTATGCAACCGTTGGTTTGGTGTTTTAAGTGATCTATGTACATGTGTGATATATGTTTTATGCTTGGTAATGTCGAAATGTGGATTTCACTTGAATTGTGTTCTTGTATGGATGTGGTATGATTATGGTGGATATAATGAGTTCAATGTTAGGGAGAAAAGTGTATGTAAGAAAGTAATTTTGAGCGTGGTTAAAAGGGTAGGATAGAGTTGGACAAAGTTAGTTGGTTGTGGGAGATTGTGATACATAGATGAATTGTGATTCTCGTGATAGTTTCATGATGTTTGATGTTCCTTTTTGTGTGTTGTGGGTTTCAAAATAATGTAAGGTCATAAGTTGGACAAAGTTAGTTCGTTGTGGGAGATTGTGATACATATTTGAACATCATTTGAGAGCAGTCATAATGTGGTATGCATCTTGATCCTTGAACTGTTTTTGCAGCTAGGGGATCATTGTAGCCAACATCAGACGAGTGGCGTCGTTTGTATCCTCTTCTTTCTTTTGAAAGATTCTAAAACAACGACAGTGGCATTCCTTACCGGTTCAGCCATAAGAGCAACATCCAAAACTTCTGACTTGTTCTCTTGCCTCAGAATAATCTACAGGTTTCGAGCCCAGTCCAGAAAATTGGACCCATTCAACTTATCCTTTTTAAGGATAAAGAGTAAGGAAAAATTCGAGCTTTGGTTTGGATTCATGTTCTACAAAGAAAATAAAATGCAAGGTCAATTATGAGGTCTTTTAGACAAAAGATTTCCCACTCAACAATGAATTAATATCCCTTTAAATAATCCACTTGTTTGTGACACGTTTTGTGGGACCGAGATCCACGTTTTGCTTTGTCAAAGACTAGGCTACCTAGGTAGGAATCCATCCAATCATTTTCTCCCAAAAATGACTCTCAAATTTTAATGGGACTAGCACATTCGTGCCAGGGCACTTCCCATTAATTGCCTAAGGCCAACGCATCGTCACAGACCCATGTTACGTCCAAACCTACAATTAACATGCTAACCATGACACTAATCTACCCCCACTTTCGCACAGCGGCATAGATAACATCAACCCTAGCCCCGCCTCAGAAAGAAAATGTAACGTGCTCAGGTTAGGCACAGGTTTGTTAATTTAGGAAGGCAATTTGCTTCATTTACTATTTTCAGGATTAAGTTGTTTGATATTCGGCGGCTTAGCATGGTAAACACGGATTTGACATTTGATAAGATTCGCATTCAATCATCAATGTATAGCATGCAAAATTCTAAGTGCAGAAATGTAAATTTGCAATCATGGGCCGTTAAACCTAAAACTAGTCCTATATTATTACATAGTACAGTCTTCGGGGTTCAAGTCCATCTCCAATGGGCTCTCCATCCTTTGTTCTTGGGCCTCCACGTCTGGACTCCCTTCCTTCTTGGTTGGGCCTCCATTTCTGTACTAAGTTTATCCTAAACTTAGTCTAATGAAATAGGCTCAGTAGGCTTTTACAAACCCAAATAAATAAATAGGGTCATTAAGCCTTTACAACCCAAATAAAATAGTCCCATGAATGCACCATGCAAACCATACATCACATTCACGTTTTCTAACACACAACTAGGCCTAAGGCCTACATGCTCAAAGAAGATGAAATGCAACCCTAATCATGGCAAATCCATTTTAAAGTTTTTAAGCCAAGCCATTAGGAGAAACTATGCCTTTGGGCTCCTTGAGTTAACCAGTGATGGGCTTGGGCCAAGCCCAAAATCATTCATCGAATGAATGTACTTAAGTCCACAAGAACAACGCCATAATATTTCGTGCCAAAAATAATAATGACTCAATTTGTCTTTTAAATGTTTACACAAATATCAAAATAAGTGTAAAACTATATGAATGCATTAATTCATGCAAAAAATTTCATTTTAGTCCCTAAATTTTCAAAAAAATCATTTTTTAGGTCCTTTTAGATTCCTAAGAATTAAACTAGTCCAACTAGTTCATTAATTCTTCTAAAAACACCTAGTTTTGCAATTTTATTAATTTAGGGCACAAATAAAATTATGAAGAATACGTGTAAAGTAACCATGAACCTTAATTCACGTGTTTCTTCAGTAAATCAGCCCCTGCTAATTTCATAAAATCAATTTTAGGTATATTTGATTTAAACTATGTCAAAATGGTCTTAAAACATCAAATTATGTACCTAGTTTTGCATTTTATGAATTAAAACTCATACCCACGCGTGAACAACCCATAATAGGATCAAAATCAACATTAAATCTACTGTATTAATTCAATTTAAAACCCTAACTTACTTCCCAAATCGTTCAGCCCTAATTTTAATCAAACTAGCTCATTGATTTGTTCAAATATGCATTAATCGATTATGATGACTGCTCTGATACCACTATTGGGATTTCTAACATGTTCTAACTATGCAGGCTGTTGAAAAAAAAATCAAAAACACGTCATTAAAGTCGAAGAACCACATCAAATCGTGTCTAACACATATGTTTACAATCGAATGACTACTAGGTGACATAAAAACTAAATCTTGAAGAAGGAAAGACCTACTTTGGAGATTGTCCTTCAAGGCCGTGGGCTCTTAGCCAAGAACAGAAACTACCGCCTCGAAATACTCTGAGACGACCTTTGTAACACTAAGGTAGAAACCCAAGCGTGGTTCCTCTACAACAGTAACACACAGATTAAACAAAAGGTGTACTAGCACAAAGGAAAAACAAATCACCTGTTCTTGGTCAGTTTCGAATGAGATTCTTGTGAAACAGAAGACATTATATTGATCAAACTATATTATCAACCCCTAAATCACACTTCACTCTTGAGATAAAAACCTAAAATCACTCTTTTGATTTTCTTTTGGAAGCTCACGGTAAAGGGAGCGTATTTGAGGGATGGCCACTTTTTGTTTAGAAACTAGGGTAGAGACAAGTTTTTTGGTTCATTAAAACTCTTAACAATCTTAATGCCAATAGGCTTTGTTAAGTCTTTAATAAAAATAAAATAACTTTTAAAAACTTCCCACAATACCGTGATTCACATGTGCATAATTAAAAGATTTTACTCTTTTAATTTATGCCACATAAACCTTGTCTTAATTTAAGACAAGCTTCCTAAATTTTCTCTCTCTTATATTCTTACATATTTTCACTTAAGACATCACATTTAATAAATAATATTTGTCTTAAAATTATGTAAGAAATATTATTTCTCATCCATATTGGGCCAAATTAACAAAACTGGCCTAAATGCCTAATCTGGCCCAATAGTCAGATTTTAACATAAGGTGAAATACCAAAATTACCCTTTTAGGTTTTTTGCCATCCATGTGCGATCTGTAGGCCTATTTAATAAAGGCAATGAGTTTAATAACTTATAAACCAAAGGTTAATAACTTATAAACCAAAGGCAATGTGCGATCTGTAAGAAATATTATTTCTCATCATAGATTAAATAACTGACGAGCGGTGTCAACAGCCCTACTACAATTCAAATACATCCCTTGACCTCCGATATCTTGATTAACATAAGGCATGTCATTAACACCCTTATTTTATGCTAAATCACTTTTCTTGATCTCTATAACAAAATTGATAAGTTTGAATAAATGACCTAATCATTTCATTTGGGTGTGGCCACACTCTTCCCAATCTTTTCAATCAAGCGACCAATGATAGTTGCTCTCATTTGAGAGGCTCAACCTCTCACTTCACTCCTATTCTTAGTTATGATTCTTAGCATACTCAATCATACCCATACTTGTCAACGTTTTACGGCCACGTTAGGCGTACGTCAAAGTACACTAAAAATCACAATAAGAGACACAGTGGTTTTCAGTCTAATGATAATATTTGACATTACAAATAGCGATCGCTCTCCAAATACAATGCTCTATATTGTACTTATGCACTTTGCTAGATATCCCAAATATCTGTGACCCGTAGAACATGATAACCTACAAAGTACATACTAGTCTTAATTCATTTCAATTCCCATAGAAATAAGTGACTAGGGATATTTAGAATGTTAATCTTATAACTTCCAGGTTCTACTATCAAGGTCCTCAACCTTGATACCTCAAGTGCTTAACTAAAATTCTTAGATATTTTATCAAACGTATACCACATTTCAATACATGAATTGATAAAATAATGCCTCATAATTTCATTAATCAATAATAAAAGTTACAAATAATGTATTGGGCTGGGGCTTACACTAACAATCTCCCACTAGCACTAGTCCTAACCAGACATAACCTAGACCAAAATACCTAACATGACGCTCATGCTTCGAACCTGTCAGTTGATTGGCAGGGGATCTGCAACATTGTCTTCAGTTGGAACATTTATCATCTTCACATCTCCTCTATCGATGATCTCTCGAATAAGATGTAACTTTTTGCGTATGTGTTTGGATCGGTGGTGATTTTGGGGCTCTTTGGCCTGTGCTATAGCCTGATTATTATCACACAAAAGTTCTAAGTGATCTAGAATAGATGGGATGATTCTTAGTCCTATAATGAAATTTTTTATCCAAACAGCTTCCTTAGCTGCCTAGACACTGCTATATACTCAACTTCTGTTGTAGAATCTACCACTATGCTCTATTTAAATCTCCTCCAGCTGACAACTCCTTCATTCAACATGAATATGTATCCTGATTGCACTCTTGAATCATCCACCCCTTGCATGTAATAGTTAAGCACCGCTTGGTCATCACTAGATGGTAAGGAGCCAAGGACTAAGCCAATGGCAAGCTCCTATCTCAAGCCTGCTCCATCTCTCTCAAGAGCATCTAAGTACCCTTTTATCTTTATTACGCTGGGACTAATTTGTCCTCCATGAGCCATCTTAAACGATATCAATGCCTTCACTATTAAATACCTCTTATAACTAGCCTTCTCTAGGAACATTTCCTTGATATTGTTCATGATGTGGTACGCATATTGATCCATGAACTGCTTTTGCAGCTTAGGGATCATTATAGCCAACATCAAATAGGTGACATTGTTCGAATCTCACTTCTTTCTTTCAAAAGATTCTCGAACGGCAGTAGTTGCATTCCTTGCCAGTTTAGCTGAAAGAGCAACATCTAAAACTTCTAGTTTATTCTCTTACCTCAAAATAATCTATAGGTTTCGAGCCCAGTCTAGAAAATTAGACCCATTTAATTTTTCCTTTTCAAGGATTGAGCGTAGAGAAAATTCGAGTTATTTATATTCAAATTCATTTTCTGCAAAGAAAAATTAAACAAGGTCAGTTATGAGGTCTTTAATCAAAGAACTCCCACTCAACAATGGATTAATATCCCATTAAATAATTCAGTTGTTAGTGATTCATTTTGTGGGACTGAGATTCACTTTTTGCTTCATCAAAGACTAGGCTACTTAGGTAGGAATCCATCCAATCATCATCCCTAAAATGACTTTTGATTTCTAATAGGATTAGCATTTTTATGTCAAGGCACTTCCCATTAATTGCCTAAGGTTGACGCACCGTCACACACTCATGTTAACTCCAAACCTACAATTAATGTACTAACCATGATACTAATTTACCCCTACTCTAACATGGCAGCATAAAAAGCATCGATCTCAGCCTCACCTCACAAAGAAGATCTAACGTACTCAACTTTGGCATGACACATGCTTCGATGTTTGATGCCTTGACAGGTTATTCATTTAGGAGGGCAATTTGGTTGGCTCACTATTTGTAGGATTAATTTCAATTCAATTATGGCTTAGCATAGCAAACGTAGATTCAAAAATTGTATAACTTGCATATATCCATCAATGTATAAGAGCATGCAAAAAACTAAATGCAGAAAAGAAAATGTACAATTATGGGCCAATGAGCCTACAATTAGGCCTATACTATTACATAGTATAATCTTTGGGCTTCAACTTCATCTCAAAATGGGCTCTACATCCTTCCTTTTTGCTCCATGTCTGGACTCTCTTCCTTCTATATTGGACCTCCATTCTATACTAATTCTACACTAAGAACCAAAGCTAAGAAAATAGGCTTAGTAGAACCATTTAATAAAATAGGCTTAGAAGGCCTTTATAACCCTAAAAATAGGCCCATTAATTCACTATGCAAAACATTCAACAAACAAATTTCTTAACACGTATCTGGTCCCAAGGCCCATATGCATACAAGGTGAAATTCAACCATAAATATGACAAATCTGATTTTATGTTTTTAAGCCCAAACAATTAAGAGAAATTGTGCTTTTGGCTCCTTGAGTTTAAATCCAATGATGGGCTTGGGCCAAGCCCAATATAATTCCTTGAATGAATGCACTCAAGCTCACAAGATGACATTAATTTATTTTATGCCAAAAATAACAATTATTCAATTTCTCTTTTACCATTTTACACATACAACAAAAATAAGTGTAAATCTACATGAATGCATTTAAGTACAGGAATAAATACTTAAACAAAATTTCATTAACAAAATTTCCAGCTGCCCAATGTCAATTTAGTCCTTAAATTTATCACAAAATTTATTTTGGGTCCTTAGAAGATTATATGAAGTTGGATTGGTATGATAGGTTGTAGGATGTAAATAGAAATGATAATATATTCGAGTATCTTTGAAGGGCAATCATGTTCATGAAATTGAATGTCATTTCACTACAATTTTGGTAAAGGAAAGGAGGCTTGTATTATTCGAGACATGATAACTTAATAAGGAAGAGATTTGTGTGTAAGGAAGGAGGAGAATAGTGAGCATAAATATAGTTTTGGATCACAATTGGACACCACTATGAAGGACGAGGAGCGATTTTTGAATTCAATGTAGGAAGTGTGTTCTCATCCACAAAAACACTTAAATATGATGTTTAGTGATTTGAGATACTTTAAGAATGCAGGGGATGTGCACAATACACCATTCATGTTCAGTTGTAAAAGATGAGTTATAAGCAAAGGTGATTACTGTGTTTTACAATAGTGTGTGATCTAGCGATATGAGATGATGGAATTGATAATGCATTAAAGAGGGGCGAGCAAATTTTGAGGATAAAATTTTTATAAGGAGGGGAGAGCTATAATGCCCTTAAATTTGTCATCTAAAAGTTAATTAATAATTAGAATAATAGCAGGATGGAAATCTATTTATTGCATACAAAAATTTGTGAAGTAAATGAAACAAATAGTTCAAAAGGGTTGCCAAACGACCTGGCCAAACCGTTTGTCAAACAGTGCAAAGCTTAGGAAGTGTTCAAATTTTTAGTCATAAAATTTACACTGAAATCGTTTGAGTAGCCCATTTTGAAAACCGTTTTGAAAACTGTTTTCACACTGTTTAGACAAATTTTGAAAGTTTTAAATGCACGATTTGGGGAATGATTTACCTATACTGTTTCACAAACCATTTGGGTCAAAAAATTTCTTTCAATCAGTCTAGAATCAACTGTACATGGCATTTGAACCCTAAAATACAATTCCTAAGCCTAAAGATGATTTTTACACACCCAAAATCATCCTCAAATACCTCCACCATATTTTCATCATCCATAACCTTAAGTACCCAAAAACCCACACCAAAAAGGAAGTCAATTTCTTGGGGAAGAGATCTTTAAAAAGTTAAATCTCTAAACTTTTGGTAGTTTTTACAAGAGGAATATGTCTAAATGGAAAAGTGAAGTATTGTAATTGTTGGCATGATGTTTAAGTAAGATTATGAGTTAGATCGTTGAAAAGGGAAGTGGGTTTTGTGGTGGATTAGGTATAGAAGAAAGTTTGAACCTTTGGTGTTATTATTGAATCATAGGTGGGTATATGAGAGTTGATAAGGTGATTTAAAATGAAATAGCAAACATAGGGAGAAGGGAACTTGAATGGCATAGAGAATATGGATGAAAATTTAGTTATGTTGCTGGGTTAGAAAAGTAAATGGGAGAGTTTGTAAGAGAACTGACATGTTTAGAACATAGATTAAAATAAAAAGATTCTAAAGTAATAAAAGGAAATGAACTTGATACAAAATATGAAAAGAATTGATTGTTACTATGAATGCTTATTGATAAATATATACAATTGTAATTAGGATTGAAAGCGAGGAGTTTGCATGATTTGTCGAAGAGGCACACCTAGCTCGAATTGCAAGGTGAGTGTATTTTCGTCACTATCTTACTATTGGGTCTCATTGCATAGTTAAATATGATTAGTTTTAATCGTGTGGTTTATGTGTGCATTTGAATGTGTGATTGAATGCATTGAGAATTCATTTTAGCGTGGGAGGGTTGTATTGATTGTTATGATTTGGGGATGCGGCAAAGAGCTGAAAGGTTTGATATTGATGGGTACATGTGCAATGAACCCATCAATTATAAATTGTGATAATGGAATAAGGTATATGTAGCTAATTGAACAATTCATGTGGGTGACATTGCAATGTTCTAGGAAATTTTGGGATTTGTTTGAGGTTGTGGTTTGAGTTTAACATGAACTTTGAATGATTAAGCTATATATGATTGTGAGTGTGTATGTATCACTTACTTATTTTTGAGTGACATTGCTTGGTTAATTATATATGGATTAATCGTATGGATTATGTTTGTGCATGACTGTGTGGTGTGTTTAAATTCACTATGTGTGTTGGATGGAATGTGAAAATGTGTGTTTGCCATTGAGTATGGAATGATTGTATTGAGTTTGGAAATGATTTTGTGTGTGGGGAAAATGAAAAAAAGGGTTAAATATATGTGGTATTAATCATACAACATGTTTGTGTATGTAATTGTTATGTATGTTGGGTTGTTAAATTATAAGAAATTTGGGATATGGTGATAATGTTGTTTGGCGTGATTGTTAAAATGGATGGTATGGAAATTTGGGTTATATGGCATGGTTAATCGTATATGGTTTAATTGTTTAGGTCGAATGTTTGCTTGTGACTGTGTGTTTGAATATTCCAGGATTACATTAATGTGTGTTTTGTTTTGGGTCTATATGATATGATACTCCTTGTTGTGACCTATGTTTAAGAGATATGTGTGAAATGATTCATATATCATGGTGTACATTAATTTGGTGTTATAAAGGTTTGATGATGAAATTGTGTGATGAGAACTAGAAAGAATTCAAACAAGGTAGGAGCCTGTTGTGAATGATAAGCGGGGTAACAAGGAAACCTAGATTATAAATGATATGATATGACACGAGTTGTTGTCAAATTGTCTAAATTGAGAAATTATGTGACATGATTGTGCGTTGTTTTGTTTATGAACGTGTTGATTTTGATTTGAGTGTGCATTCATGAGCATTTCATCATATTGCACATTGCATTTGGAGCCCGATATAAGGTTGTAGGGTATGCACGTAAAGCCCGATATAAGATTGTAGGATAGGAATGTGGCAAATGATATACATTACCTATAGCCTGATATAAGGTTGCGGGATAGGAATTTGGTAAATGATATACATTACCTATTGCCCGATATAAGGTTGCAAGATAGGAATGTGGCAAATGATATACATTACCTATTGCCCGATATAAGGTTGCGGGATAGGAATGTGGTGAACCCCAAATTCGTAACACATTTTTTTGAATAAACAATGATTTTAGCAACCATTTTTTTTCTTTTTAAAGTGGAGAAGTATATGAGAGAGAAAAGGAGAAATGTAGTTCTTAAAACCATTTAACAAAGACCAATGTCGATCGACTCATAAAACAATAAGTGAAATGCAGAAGCTATGGGAAAACAGTTTACACGCAATGTTTATAAATCACGCCTATACTAAAATTCGTATAGACATACAACCTAAACAAAATCTTAAAACTAAGAGCTCGACCTTCTTCAGAATCGAACCTCTTAGCCTTGCCAAAAACATAGTCCTGTCACTAATCCCTGTCAATCTGCACACATTACACAAACACACATGCATGTGAGTAACTAAATACTCAATAAGTACACCTACGATGCTTACCAAGGTAGCTAATGCCTAAGTACTCGTTGGTAAGGTCCTTTAGGTGTTTTATTTTCTAGGGAAATCATCTTAGTTCATTAGCTTACTTGAAATATGCATTAGTACGTTATTTTAGGTCAAAACTAGCTTTCTGGGCATAACTACAGTAGGTTTATCCTGGCGCTAACGTACATTATTCATCAGTCCAAATTTCTAGATTTCAAGAATATGAACAACGTAGGTCACCACAAGGGTAACATACGTTACCACTCAGTAACGTACGTTATTACGCAAAATAACGTACGTTAATGCCACAATTCCTCTCAGACCAAATTGATCATTTCCTCTCAGACCAAATTGATCATTTAGGTATAGTACGTTAAATTCCATTTTAATGTATGTTACTACATCACAAAACACAATTGCACACATTTTAAGTTGAATCCAACACACTTATACCCATACCACATCTTAACATATCAAGCAACTACTCCAAGCTTTTATTTAAGTATAACATACAACATAACACTTCTTATCAATCACCCTATCACCACAATAGCATGCACATACACCTTAAACCATTCATTTCATTACCATGTCCCTTTCATACCACATTTATTCTTCCATTTCACAAATAGGTCACAACTTATAGTTTCGTACATACTGATCAGGCATCTCATGATTCTTCTCACATACAAGCATTGATCAAGTCTACATACATATATTCAACCAAGAATATGAACAACATATTACTTTCATTCATAGGCCAGTTAACATCCATATTTCCAAACACTTATGGAAATAATTCAACACATGCACACACATGATTCATATCATTTACAACCACATTGTCATATTCTTCATTATCATCATTAAAACACCAACCATAACATAACTCCACAAGCATAAGTTCAAATAAGTTATACAAGCATTCACAATAACACCACTACATAATCATTTCTCGTCATCTCTACCTAAATCTTATAAAATCATATTCATTCCATATAACTCATAAAGAGCACATTTTGCTCAATCATAAACCATACTCATCTCATACCAATAGTCCACATACATTCATTT
>CANYCX010319805.1:0-15072 GCA_948193385.1 Breynia disticha f. nivosa
AAAGCTTGGACCCAGGTTCGAGTCCGAGGAGAGTCGCCTTCGTGAGGGAGGAGCTGTGCCTCTCGCTCCGAACCCGGATTTGTCTCGGCCAATGTGTCGAGGATACCGGGGGTTCAGACAAAAAAAAAAGACGATATAAATAATATAAATTTAATTTTAATAATATTTATTTCAAAAATAATAATATCTAAAACTAGCCGCCAAACCCGTATGACCGGCGGAATCACGACGGGGCAAATCACGAGGCTTTAATAAATCTCCACCAATCTGTCAACTCTATTTTTTTATTACAACGCACACCACATGCTGATGCTTCCCTGGACTTGTTCTCGCAAGCCAAAGCCATAACTAATATATCAAGTCCTTTATAATCCCTGTTTCACTTTCGCTCTTCATTCACACTGTTCGAGTCATGGCCGGTAAGTAAATCTCTCTTTCTTTGTTTTCTGGATTTTGTTTATTTTTGACTCACTCGATGCGATGCCGTTTTATGTGTTCAGGTCAAAAGGAGAAGAGTGAATGTTCGAGTTTGTGGGTGGCTTCCAATCAGAGTAAAAAGTGGGGAGAGACTTTTTTTCTGTGCTACACACCGTTTTGGCTTACATTATGTTTGGGGATTGTTGTTCCGTACAAATTATATGAGGTGATAATGATATGATGGTGGTGTTTGTAATTGTGCTTGCTTTTGAGCTGATTGGATTAAGGAGGAGTAATTTAATGAATTTAATTGAACATATATTTAGTAAATTTAAAAGTTTAAGGACCGGTCAAGCTAGTTGTTTGAGGTGTTATGATGAGACTTGTTTTTGTGATTGAAATGGTTTTATTTAGTTATGGCAAGTGTAATGAGTTTGAGTGATGTTTATTGTAGAGGTTTACGGAACTGGAGTATTTGCTTTTGGCAATGATTTCGGCTGTGCCTTCGTTTTTGATACCAATGGTATTTGTTGGAAAGGTAGATTTTTCATTGCTGTATAGTTTTATGTTTTGCATTGTTTTGTCCAATTTTAGTATTAATGTTAGTTTTGTGCAGGCTGATCGTAGCTTGAGCTTTAAGGATCGGTACTGGGTGAAGGCAAGTGTTCTTCGGGTTTTCAGTTGGGTTATTATGTGAAAATTGCTCTGATTCTGTTGTTTTAGACTGGTTTTGGTTGTTAGGTGTTGATAATTAATGGAACCTTCTTCTGCGGTTTTTACGTAATTGTGGGGAGCTCTCTCTTTTGTAATGTTTTATAATTGTCCTCTCTGTGTTCGACAAAATTTTTTTATGTTACCAGAGCTTTAAGCATTGCAGTTATTTGTTCAAAAAAAAAAAAAAAGCATTGCAGTTATTGGTATCTCTCCATATGTGGCTAACTTTTTGGGTTGATGTCATTCTTTGAAATGGTTCAAAAGCCCTTGATGAATATGGCATTCCACCTACTCTATATTCCTCAACTGTATTTTTGTACACATCAGTGTTCATATGTGATTGAAAAAAATGTTCCAGATGCCATATTCTCTGCCTTAACCTTAATCTTATTGTTTTTCAGGCTAGTCTGTGGATAATTATTTTTAGCTATGTTGGAAATTACTTTTGGACACACTATTTCTTCACGGTTTTGGGAGCTTCATACACGTTTCCGTCATGGAGGATGAATGATGTAAGCATATAAGGCTTTTTTTTTTTTTGCTTATTAACCCAATTTTATGGTTCCACAAACTTCATTCTGTTTTTTTTGTAGGTACCGCACACAACTTTCCTTCTGACACATGTTTGCTTTCTGTTTTACCATGTTACTTCAAACATGACACTTCGTAGACTAAGGCATGCGGTTGCCAGCTTACCCGTTAAAGTTCAGTGGGCGTTTGAGGCAATTTGGATTCTGGCTCTTTCATATTTTATAGCATACCTGGAAACTCTAGCTATTTCTAATGTATGTTATAGCATTGCTTTGAGATTGGTGATATTTCTGCATAATCTTCTTTATTTTTTGCAATACAACACATTAGCTTAAACTGCTTTTGTTTGGTAATCTGTATATTACGAAGTGATAAGGACATCATTCTGGATATATGCAGTTCCCATACTACGAGTTTGTGGACCGTGCTTCAATGTACACTGTTGGTTCCTTGTTCTATGCCATCTACTTCTTTGTAAGCTTCCCAATGTTTATAAGGTAATTGCTAAAACTATTAATAACTGTTATTGTTGCCCTGTTTTTTTGCTTGTAAACATAGTTTGGTATGCGTATCCATCTAGAGTGAATATTCGATTGTCAGTGGCTCTCCATGTCTGCTAATGTGTTGGATTGAGGAAATATATGTGCTCCAAAAAGCTTTATAGTTTGTTAGGTACCTTCCAGTTTCAGTGCACCGCGTTTCGCTGATTTCAGAGTAACGGTTACTTTGTTGTGGTATCTTTGCTAGAAAGAAACAGTGGTACATGATATAGAACATAACAGAATCTGTAATTACAAAAACACATGTAAATGAATCTCTTGGAAAGCATACAATACTATATCTGGTACTTGTTTCACGGATTGCAAACACCTAACTCTTTCCTTTATTACTGGATTACGCAGGATTGATGAAAAACCGGGGGAATTGTGGGACTTGCCGCGAGTAGCCGTTGATGCGCTGGGCGCGGCAATGCTGGTCACCATAATACTCGATCTGTGGCGCATCTTTCTGGGACCTATAGTTCCTATTCCAGAAACAAAGCAATGCCTTCAACCAGGATTACCCTGGTTTCCTGGACATGTGAATGACACCTAAACACTAAACGAGCTGGCTAATTCGGGTTTTCAGCCATGCAAGAAATCCCAACTCATGGATTTCCTTCCCCTTGTTTTGTAACTCTATTTGTACAACTCTTCTACGTTCTTGGGGATTGTTTACTGACGTTGATTACTGTCATCTTAGTGTTTGGAGTGAGAGGTGGAGTTATTTCATCAATGGTCACTCAAGTTGATGGCATATCGCATTATACTCCCTTAAGTTTGTTTTTGTTCAACAAGGCAACTAAAAGTTTCTAAACTGTTGGCTATGCTGCTTCTATGGCTAATTTTTACTATGGGTGTCTTAAATAAGAGATTTAATGAGACAATAAATTGTCGTTGTTAAGATAAAGTGAATAAATTTTTGAATTTAATTTGTTTAATAAAACATAATTTTAATTTTGCGTATAGTTTCAATAAAATAAAAATGACATTTCTTATGATAAAATTTGCATTTTTGTACTTATAGTAGTCTTCCTCTCAATTTATATGTATAATGTTTTTAGTAATTAATATTCATTTTTTTGAATTTTATTCTTAATAGAGAAATACTTTATTGTATATGCTATATGTATATTTGTTTTCTGTTTTTATTTTATTTTTTTAAATAAATGAAGTGGTCCTTAATATTTTATAAATTAATTTAAGTTAAAATTTTTATAGATATTGTTGATGAGCATTATATTATTTAAAAATCTTAGAAAAATTTCAAAATCCATTATAATTAATTAAAAATTTAGAGAACGAATAATAAATATGCATATAATACATAAATATTAAAAATATTATAATCTACTTAATAATAAACAATTTTTATTTAATTAACTAAACACTAAAAATTATATAGAGAGAGAGAAGGGATAATGTATTTCTTCTTCGTCGTCTTCTTCAGGAAAAGCAAAAAAAAAAAAAATGATAAGAAAGATATTTATATTATCTCATCCTTAAAGCAGCAAATATCTCCTCTCGCTGAATTTCCCGCTGCGAACTCCTCAACCCTTCTACTTACGACGCCGTTACAACCACAATCGTAAATGCAACTTCTACCTTTACCCTCTCACTTCTCTTCCAAACTATCTCCAATGTCCACTCTCTCTCCCCTCTCCACCTTTCTCTCTTACCACTCCTCCCCACGACGTCGTTTCATTTCTTGCTCTGTTAACTCTCCCTCTAAAACAGGTTCTTTTTTCTCTCTTCTTGGTTCGGTCTTCTCAGTTTTTGAATTAAATAAATTAGTACCTGCGGATTAGTTTTATTAGCTCAGTTGCTTATTAGCTGAGTTTGTTTATTTGCTCTTTTGATTTTGTTATTGCCTGACTTGTGCTTATATGTTAATGATTTTAGATAGTAAAGGATTGAAACCGGGGCGAAAAAGGATGGGGAGAATGGAAGGAGCTGGGAGGAGTTTGGAGGATTCCGTAAAGCGGAAAATGGAGCAGTTTTATCAAGGTTCTGATGGACCACCGATTCGCATTATTCCAATTGGTGGTTTAGGAGAAATTGGGATGAATTGTATGCTTGTTGGCAACAAAGACCGGTACATTCTAATTGATGCTGGTGTTATGTTCCCAGAGTGAGTAATATTAGCATTTTTCCAAGTTGGTAGATTTGAATTGGAAGAAAGATTGTTATGTTTTGAATGTTTTGTTGTTGATGTGTGTTGTAGTTATGATGAGCTCGGTGTTCAAAAAATTGTTCCTGATACCACGTTTATTAAACGATGGAACCACAAAATTGAAGCTGTTGTTATAACTCATGGTCATGAAGACCACATTGGTGCGTTGCCTTGGGTAAAGTTTCCTTCCTCTTCTATTTGGATGACCTTTTTTTTATTTCCCGCTGCCTGTTTAAATGCCTTCCGGTGAGCTTCTTAGTTACATTATTGTTTCTGCTCTTAGCACTTCTGCTATTATGTATATTTGATTGATATATGATTTCCTGTCAGTTGTATTCACAAAGCTAATTGGTTTAAATCATAGAATATTACTTTAACTTCATATTGTTTGTGCCTTTACTATTTCCTGCTACTTCTGTTTTATTTTTAATTTTTTTTTGTACTATTAAACCAAATTATCCCAGCTTTGTATTTAGCATTTTGAACTGTATTTAGTACTAATAATTTTTTTTGGGGACAAAAAAAAGGTTATTCCAGCATTGGATTCCCGTACTCCAATATTTGCTTCATCCTTTACAATGGAGGTACTTACTGTTGTACACAATGAGGAGTTCTACTTCTGTATTGTTTCTGCCAAGTCTGATACAAATATATATTTTTCATTTCTCTAATAGCTTATCAAAAAGCGTTTGAAAGAGAATGGAATATTTGTTCCATCAAGACTAAAGGTTTTCAAAACAAGGAAGAAATTTACAGCTGGTCCTTTTGAAGTAGAACCATTGAGGGTAACACATTCTATTCCCGATTGTTGTGGATTGGTTCTCCGCTGTGCTGATGGGACAATTCTCCATACCGGAGACTGGAAGGTATTTGTCTTCAATAATGTCTTTCTTCTTTGCTTTTGACTTCAATAATGCCTTTCTTATTTGTTTTTGAGTTGATGAACTGACGTAATGAAATTACGTCCTACAGATTGATGAAGCACCTTTAGATGGGAAATCTTTTGACCGAGAAGCTTTAGAGGAGCTGTCAAAAGAAGGAGTAACATTGGTAAGGGTTTAGTTTGAGTTTTTTTATGAAGTGTTAGACTGGAAAATTTAGCTATTTGAATCGAGGAGACTGTGTCCTTGCTAGGAAATTAGTTGGAGTTGGAATAAAAAGATTTCATGTGTGATTGTGTTCTAAAAATTTGTGGTAACTGCAAAAATTGAAGTTTCATCTGATAAACCTTGGTCTTTGATTTTCTTTCTTTGTAAATTTGTTTGTGATTACTCCTCCACGTGCTATTGCTCTAGCTGGTTTTGGCTTTATCTTACTTTATTTATTTTCATTTAGTTTTATTCTGTGATCACATCATGCCAAAGTTTGGAGAATCTTACAGTTACATATTAACCCCTCTTTCAGATGATGAGTGATTCAACGAATGTTTTGTCACCTGGAAGGACTATTAGTGAAAGTGTGGTAGCGGATTCACTCATGAGACAGATTACAGCTGCCAAAGGAAGGGTCATTACTACTCAATTTGCTTCAAACATACACCGCCTTGGAAGTGTCAAAGCTGCTGCTGATTTAACTGGTAGAAAGTTGGTATGTCTCTTTGTTTTCTCCTTCCCTCAAATGCTTTTTACTAACCTTGTTTCTGAAAAGAAAATATGTTCTGAGAATTCTTTTCTTGCTATTGTTGCATATTAGGTATTTGTTGGGATGTCCTTGAGGACTTATTTGGATGCAGCTTGGAAGGATGGAAAAGCACCAATAGACCCATCTAGTCTGGTAATTATAACTTAGAAGATAACATGGCTGCTGTGTGCCTATTTTTGTTTTCTTTTTTTTTTTTTAATCCGAGTTACACAGTGTTTTCTGTGAATAAGTCTTCATCCTGTCTGTATTTAGCTGGAGACAACTTGCTAGGTGTCTCTAAAATCTAAAATTTAAGGGTACTGTGATTACAGGATCTCTGTTGTCAATCCTGTGGTGTTTGTTCAAAACTTTCTTGTTGCACTTAGGGTCTGAATTCAGAGAGCCTTATGTGCTGAAGAGTCATTGATCAATTAGGGCCTCACTATTATATCAGTGATTTGCAATACATATATTTCCTGGTGCATAACCAATTAACCTTACGGAGATGAAGAATGTGCATTAATTTTTGAGTATGGCTTTTGCCGAAATAAAGAAACATTTCCGCTTTGCCTTCCCAGATGCTTATTGCTGGCTTCTAATGTGAGAATGCTGATTAGTAAGCTGCATTGCTTTCAAGTTCTGCAAATGAAAACTAGAGAAAATAATCCCATACTGTGCATGTTGTAAAATTCTACATGAGTTGGCTGATGATTGATGGTCTTTATTGACTTTGCCTTTTCTTAAGATGTTTTTTTTTTGGGAAAAATTGCTTAAGTTGATAAATGCTAGAGATCACTATTTGCATTATTTTTTAATTTTACATTTTCCCGTTGATTTTTTTTTCTGAATTGTTTTATATTTTGGATCTTTCTAATTTGTAGGATAATTTTTGCATATTGATATTTATTGCATTTAAACTTTTAGATGCCCTTTTCCACCTTGTGTTTCACCATGTCCTTTTATCCAACATTTTATAGGTGAAAGTGGAAGATATTGATGCCTATGCTCCAAAAGATTTGCTAATTGTCACAACTGGATCTCAGGTAAGACAGCTAGCTGCCTTATTTAGTTATGATTTTACTTCTTAGCAGGCATTTGACTCTACATCTTATCGTGTCAGGCAGAGCCGCGTGCAGCCCTTAATCTTGCTTCGTATGGAAGTAGTCATGCTTTCAAACTGAACAAAGACGATGTAATTCTGTATTCAGCTAAGGTGCATTCTACATTATCATATAACTGGTTTATTTGCTATCATAAATTCAACTTATGGTGTGCCGATGTCCAGTGACCTTGTTTCAAGTTATGATTTCTTTCTTTGTGAATGATGGTTGGGTTTAGTTTTCATAATTGATTAAATAATTTTCAAATAGGCGCATTTTTTGGCATTAGGCTCAAATTTATTTTGAGGAAATCTATTTGGTGACAATTCTCTCATGTTCACCGGACTGTTCAACTTTGTTTCTCTTTCTTAGATTTCTAGTATTTGAAGTTGGGATTATCTTTCTTCTATGAATCATATGTAATTGTCTTCCTGTCTTCTAAATAGAACTCAATTTCATAACTTATTCCACTTTTTGGGTTCGAATTGAGTTGTACAGAAGAAAAACAGATATAACTGAAGCTGAAAATTACTTTCTGAATGACTTGGGAAAAATCTATTAGCTTAAATTTTGTGACTTCAGGATTGTCTACCAATTGTTATTATTGTCTTATGTTTCATTTTCAGGTGATTCCTGGTAATGAATCTAGGGTAATGAAGATGATGAACCGTATAGCAGATATTGGTTCATCTATAATTATGGGCAGGAACGAAATGCTGCATACATCTGGCCATGCTTACCGTGGAGAACTGGTAAAGATCTTTTATGTTTTAACCTAAAGGATTAGGTTTAGCTTCATGTTTTATGTACTTGTTCATGAGTAATATGGACATGATTGTTTCATGCTGCCAGATGATTCAGAGCTCTAAAAACCATTGTTATTTGATTAGTAGACATGATTGTTTCTTGCCATGTGCATTTGTTTTCATGTTTTTTCATACGATCATAAAGATCTGTGCCACAAAATATTGATTCTTCATTAGCTGAGCTACCTAAAGTTGTAAATATCATCAGGGTCTATCAAAAAATTGGCTGTGATATGTATTTTCTTGCAGAATCTATTCACCATAATCATTTTTATATGCTCAAGTGTGTTTGTGCATTTTAACCTTTTATTATTGATTTTAAGTAGTGATTGAAAAGATCATTTATCTATGATAAGCTGTTAAGTATCTCTGTTCAGTGACATAGTTTTGGTGGCATTGGTACTCAGATAATATTTTGATCTTAATTGCTGCAGGAGGAAGTACTAAAAATTGTGAAGCCACAGCATTTTCTTCCCATACATGGAGAACTCTTGTTTCTTAAAGAGCATGAATTGCTTGGAAAATCAACTGGCATTCGGCATTCAACTGTGAGCTTTTTCTTCTTTTCATTGTTTGAATACCCCGATACATTCATAGGGTTTATGCCATTGCCTGAGTTATCTCTTTGACCTTTTCAGCTTATATCAATGGTTTTTCTTTTTTTTTTGTTTAATTAGTGGATCAGTTGAACTGCCAGTGTGTATTGGCTTGGCCAGTGTGTACCATCCAACCTGTACCTAACCTTACAGAGTTAGTTTAAATAAGCATCCCATAAATCCACATCATTGGTTGAGCTGCCATTCTAACTGAAGATTAAATGAACTGATAGCTATAATGTGAATAAGAATGGGAAATTTTCCTATTGCTTATGCCTTATGGAAGCTCAATGAAAATAGTGCACTCTAGATTATACACAAACTTGACTGGGTTGATTTAGACCAGACTGATTTTTTTATCTAATTGTTCCCATTATATTTTATACATAATGTTCTGATTGTGCGTGATTCTATGCCTGATTTGGTTTCAGCAATATTATTTGATACGAAATGCTAAATCCAGTTTCTCATTCCGCAAAAGTAAATGCACTTATTGTAATGCCAGGTTATAAAGAATGGAGAGATGCTTGGGGTCTCTCACTTGAGGAACAGAAGAGTACTGTCTAATGGTTTTGTTTCACTTGGGAAGGAAAATTTACAGGTTAATTGTGTTTAAGAATTTTTTAGTACGTAATATTTCAATACATGTAAAGCCTCCTATTAATCTCATCTTATGTTGCAGTTAATGTATAGTGATGGAGAGAAAGCATTTGGCACATCAACTGAACTCTGCGTTGATGAGAGATTAAGAATTGCAACAGATGGCATTATAGTTGTCAGGTATTTTTTCAAATTTGTAATTATAATACTTATTCTTCCATGGATACTGCAATGAATCTTGACGATTCTCTGTCACAGCATGGAAATTATGCGCCCTCAAAATGTCGATTCTCCTGTTGACAATACTATAAAAGGAAAAATAAGAATCACAACGCGTTGTTTGTGGCTGGACAAAGGCAAACTTCTTGATGCACTTTACAAGGCTGCCCATGCTGCACTTTCAAGCTGTCCAGTGAATTGTCCTTTAACTCACATGGAAAAGACTGTGTCAGAGCTATTGAGGAAGATGGTTAGGAAGTATAGTGGAAAAAGACCCGAAGTGGTTGCCATTGCTACTGAGAATCCTGCTAGTGTCCTTTCTGATGAGCTCAATGCAAGATTGTCTGGCAATTCACATATTGGTTTTGGGGTGTCAGCATTGAGAAAAGCTACTAATGAACATTCTAAACGAAATCGGTCTAACAAGACACAAGTAGAAGATAATGGCCGTATGGATTTGGAGAACCCATCAGAACTAAAAATGGAAGGTTATTGATCTCTCTCTCTCTCTCTCTCTCACTCACTCTCTCTCTATTATAGTATTCTGGAAGATGGGTGTAGTTTGAAGAATGTTTGGCTTTACACTATAAGGCATTTCTGTCAAGGTTTAAGAGTGTATGATTCCATTTTGATTTTCCCCTAAAATTGTAATCATGCAGTTGATGGTGTTGAAGCTGAAGTGCAGCTGCCCGAGGAAGAGACAACAACTTCAAGTTCTTCCGAACCTGAGGATGGAGATGATTTCTGGAAATCTTTTGTTTCTCCATCATCTCCCAGTGATGAGTTTGTGGGAGGTGAGGAAAATTTTATTCCACAAGCTGAGCATGTCAAAGAGAGTGATATAGAAGATAGCGAGGGCAGTGAAGACGAGTCCTCAAAAACAAAAAAGTCCAAAGCATCTAAATCTGCGAAACGAAACAAGTGGAGACCGGAGGAGGTAAAAACGCTAATCAAAATGCGCGGCGAATTACACGGCAGATTTCAAGTAGTAAAGGGACGAATGGCCCTCTGGGAAGAGATATCTAACAATTTGATGACAAATGGGATCAACCGAAGTCCAGGGCAATGCAAATCTTTATGGGCTTCTCTAGTTCAGAAATATGAGGTTTGTCCTTTCTTTCCCGAAACTTTACCTCGTTGAATATTTGTATGATGATCAACCATAGACACAACAAAAAGGCAGGCGAGTATAAGAACTAACGCATCTTTTCGTGCCACGTTCATGTGATTTATAGTTTTCGCAACTTTGTGATCGTTCTGACATTGTAAGACGGCGTGTTTACCATGAACAGGAAAGCAAAAGTGAGGAGAACAACCGAAAATCATGGCCCTATTATGAAGAAATGGAAAATGTTTTATCAGATAATGAGGCGCTGGCAACAAAATGAAAATGATAGGAATAAGAGGGTGTTGTGTTGCATCAGATCATCTGAAAACAGTTTGGAGTGGAACCCTTATTACCCAAATGAAGCTTTGGATATGGCGGTCGAGAGGATCACAGTGAATCACTACAAAGGTTTTCTGAACATTAGAGACAGTCAGCTCAGAAGCAACACATAAGTGAGTATATTGTTACTCTGCAATGAATCCAAGAGCCCTGTAAAGTAGATCAATTGTCAGGTGGAAATTCTGAAGCCATTACATAATCTTCATGATTATTCTCATTTTGATGCCCCATAGATTTATTCATTATTATTTTGGCAATTATATTTTTATGAATATTTATTTCTATCAATGATTCTTTGTAGTAGTGCTCACAATTTTGTTACTTCTTAATACGGTTATTGAATACACAATTAATCCGAACAAAAATCATTAACTGATTCCTCGAAGAAAATTGAATTAGTGTGCGCATGAAACTAGTTGAGAAATTGGTCATTGATATGGTCTTACATCAAAATGGTTTGTAAGCGAATTGTTTTTAAACTGGTAAAAATTGGCAAATTAGACTGATTTTAAACATTAAAAATATTAATTAAATTTGTATATTTATATATACTTATTGATTTATATTATTTTTAAATTCTATTCAGTATATTTTTTTATTCGGATAAAGAAAAGTGTTACACCAAAAATTAAGCCAACTTGAATTGATTATAAACAAGCAGTTTCTGAGCAATGAAGTCGGCAACAGAAGACGGTTGGCCTTCATTACTCGTTTTTCCAGCGTTATCCACGCCAAGTCCGTTTGCCACTCCAAAACAAAATGTATTTCTCTGTATAATATTGTCTTGACTTTGTTTATTGTGTCGGATCGGATATTCACCACCATTGCAACACGTCTTCATTAATCCCCCATCTTCTACGGAACCATTCATTCTTCTTCTTCATCTCCTTCTCTATTTCTTCTCTTCTTATAATATTCCAAGTCTTTGTTGGATCCTACTGTTGTTTTTAACTACTGTGTTTGAACATTCACAGCAGCATCTTCCTAAATCCATGGAAACTCGGTCCAACACCGACTTCAACCTCGAAACCAACGAACACGCCCTTCCTTCTTACTCCCCTATAAATTAACACTCCTTTTTTTGTTTCATTCACAACTTAAACATCTATATTACCACCACAGGCAATCTTTGATTTCATCTCTCTCTAAACTATACACACAAACACACGCACTAACTCGTCTTTCTGCAGAACTCCTTCGTGTTAATAGTCGCAGAATGAGAAAAGCAGGAGGGTTGGAGGTAGTTTTCAGGCACTTGGATGAAAATGGTGATGGGAAAATATCAGCTAGTGAGCTGAGTCGTTTAGGGTTGATAGGAGGAGGGATATTAAAGGAAGATGCAGAGACAGCAGTGGAGACATTGGATTCAGACGGAGATGGAATGTTGGTGTTGGAAGATCTTGTTGGGTTAATGGAGGGAGGTGGAGAAGAGGAGAGGATGGAGGATTTGAGAGAGGCATTTGGAATGTATGATGTGGAGAAGAGTGGGTATATAACACCAAAGAACTTGAAGAGAATGCTGAGTAGGCTTGGGGAGTCGAAGTCAATTGCAGAATGTAAAGTGATGATAAGGAGGTTTGATCTGAATGGGGATGGAGTTCTTAGCTTTGATGAGTTTAGGGTAATGATGCAGTGACGATTTTCTTTTTCTTTTTTCTTTTCTTTTGGTTTGTAATTCAATTGTATAAATGCAAAATATCATTGATGATTTTTGTAAACCACATAATGTTATCACAATTATGTTATGTATGTATTTTTTTTTTAACTTTGGATTAAAGAATTTGTTGCTAGAGTTGCAAAAGTTGAGCCAAAACCGACTAATTCATGGTTCGGTTCAGGTTCTTAAGAACTATAAATCATAAATCGTAAGTTTCAAATAAGTGGTTCAATTTATTTTTTGTTAAAAACAATCTGGAACCACCGAATCGAAAGGGAAACCAAACCGTCAGAATCGATCAATTCGTAGTCCGATTTTATGAACCTTCAAACTGTGAACCACTGAATCACTTTTACATATCAAGTGTTGGTGGAGAGTTAAGCGTCAGTAGAGAGTTCTTATCAGTGTTATACAAACCGGATCGAATCGGTCCGACAAATTAACGTACAAATAAATGGACCAATAGTCCAGTTCGATTTTATCATTCAAATTGATTCGGTGAGTGTGTAAAACGCTTAATCTATTTTTTAGGACAATCACCGGTTCAGTTATGATAACATTGATTCCGATGCCACTTGCCTTTCACAAGAATATCTTTAATTTTTATTTATTAAACGGAAATTTAAAATTTAAAACTAGTGTTATTATAAATGAGCAAGATCGTCCTTGAATTATTCCTCAACTTGGAAATGGTAAATTTGTCTTGTATGAAGGTAACGTAGAATTTGATGAAGACCTAATTAGCTTTGAAAACCAACAACTGAACAACTTACAAGTGAATTTGCCGGATAAATCAAAGTCTGATGCGGATAAATCAAAGCAGCTCCATATGAAAGCATTGTGTGTTTGATATCATTGCTTTCTCCTCCCATATTCCTTGAAAGAATCTGCATAAAAAAAACTGAAATCCTTTTGTATATGTTCACAGAGGAAATTATGCAGGGAACAGATGGTTGTGGATTAATGGATGAGAGACGAGATTCGAGTACTCACACGAAACACATCCTTCTGATTTCTGCTTCGGATGGAACTTCTGCAACTGTTGCTGCCCAAAATTGTACTGATAATCTTCCTTCTCAACCGCAGGCGGTGGTAGCTTCAGATGGAGTTGGTATGATTCCAGAAATTTTCACTGCACTTGTCCATTCGAGAACCCAACTTACTGCGTTCATGGAAAAAAATCATGCTTGCCATTTATGCAGATAGCAAGGAAACGTCCACTAATGATGACCCAGCTTACCAAGAATTTGACTCCGACGATGATTTCTTCAGTGTCGTAGACGGTAAGATGAACTTTCTGTGTTTGGTATCGTGTTAGTATTGCTGAAAACAAATCATCCATGTCTGTTTCAGAGTTCACTCCATCTTGTAGCAATACTTCCAGCCGTCAACGTAGCTTGGAAACATCACCACAATTGCAGAAAACATGCGATTCCAAAGGAAATTTTCTACAAGAGCCGTCCTTGAGGGACTCCCTTGATGACAGGGGAAGAGCTTCACCGGTGTACAAGGAAGTAAAACTTGCCAAGTTCTTCCGGGATCGGCACTGGAAAGGAGATATTGCCTCCGCTGACTGTAGCCCCCCCACTGCTTCAGTAATGAGAGAAAATGGCATCAACGATCTTCCAAAAAACAGAATTTTTAGCATGCCTGGACAAAACACCATGATCAGCCATGAAAACGGCAGTTCAGATCTTAAATACCAAAATAAAGATATGGCTTCTTACTGTTGCATGCCGAGTTGGAGTCCTCGCCGTGGCTCGAAAGAAAAGAAGAAACCATGCCAGACCAGAGTGTAGCCAAACGTTGCAGGCAGAAAAAATCAAGCGTAGACCATCAAGCAAGGTTTGGCTTGTTAATAATAAAAGTTCATGCTGAAAGCCTCTTCAGAGCACTCGTACTTCATACTCAAACCATCAAAATTCAAAATAAAACAAGGAAAATTGATCACATTGAAATATTATTTCTATGAAAAAGTGAAAGTTGCTGCTACAAATTTTGCTGCTCATAGTAAAAACAAAATGAGGAAGAGACCGAGTTTTTTATGTGGTTCTATATAAAAAGAAAATCTCACTGTGAACTCAACTTGCAGTGATATATATTTGAACGAACAAATGCAAAGAAGTACATCTACAAGATCAGTGTGGGCAACAATCAGTCTCACAAACTAATCATGTTTAGTCTATTGCCACAATGAACGATAAGCTGCAATATTGGCTGCGTCAACCTGACGCAGCGCGGAAGCGCGAGTACAAACGTACTCGAGATAAACACAATAAAAAACGATTGAAACCTCACAAGAGACAAAAATTGATTCTGAAAACTAATTTATTAAGCTCCATTGCAGGTGCTTTTATAGCACTCCAAGGAGAGTTACGGATAAAATAAAACTCTAACTAGATAATGTTAAAGTGTCTAATAAGATAATACTAAGGTGTTTCATAAAGTTACCTAAAGCCTAACAACCAGTCTAATGCAACAAGAGTTCTAATCTGCCAAAAAACCTGTAAAGACTGATGTCGTGTCTTTGGATGCCTCATCAGTTCGTGCTTCAGAAATCACCTAAACATGGTTTGACAGTTATGTATCTTCTGCATTGAAAAGGGGATATGTACTACAAAACATATTTATGCCAAGTTAAACTGGATGATCT
>CANYCX010319891.1:0-12098 GCA_948193385.1 Breynia disticha f. nivosa
ATAAAATAAAATTGTGCCTAACATTGATTAATTAATATGGATAAAAACCTCCTTATGAAATACATTACTTGTAATATTTTTTAATTTCTCAGTTTCATTACAGATTATAATTTTTGCTGGATTTTGTTTAACTCTTGAAACAACGACATATATTTGACCATAAAAGAGTAAGTTTATTTAGATAAACAAAAGAGTGAACAAATAAAATAAAAAAATAATTTTATTTAATTCATTTTTTTGCAAGTTACATAACTCATTAAAATGCTCATAAATATTTAAAATTAAACTTTTAGGACTCCAAAATCCAAATATTATTCAAATCTACATAAAAATAATAATAAATAATAATTACGAATTATCAAATTATATTTTTTTATAAAGGACTTAAAATAATACAATTAGTAATTAAACGATTACCAATAACATCTTTAAATAAAAGAGTGTTTAATTTAGATACAGTTGAATCAAACACTACTAAACAAATGTCAAAGTAAATATTTAATAACTTCTAGAAAAATATAACAAAAATAAAAAATAATAATTTATCCTAATTATCTAAAACAATACCAGAATGAGAAGAATTTTTTTTCATAATTTTTTAATTTTGTTTGCTTAGAGATATATTGTATACTTTTATTAAAATAATATGAATTAAGCATAATTTCGTTCCAAAAAAATTGTTGCATCAATAATGAAAGTAATTAATGTAAGAATATAATTTTAAAAATTAATATATTTATATCGTCTATTTATATAAAAATAACTAATAAAAGTTATACATTTATAGTCAAAGATTTAAATTAATATCATTACTAATTAAATGATTCACAATAACATCAGATATTAAATTTGGATTCAATTATTTTAATTATATAAATTATTTTTAGTAGAAATATTTAATAAATATTAAAAAATTTATTTATATTATTAAATTTTATTTTTCATAATATGTTTTGTAAAGAAAAATGAATTAGATTAGTTGAAATGCACCAATTAAGTATAACTAAAAATATTAAATATAATAAAAAATTAATAAAAAAATAATTAGTAAATTCAATATAATCAAAATTAGACACATAAGTATCATTAAGGATATTTAATTAATTTAAAAAATTAAAATAACCAGAAAATTATAAAAAAAATTAACATATTAACCTCATTAATGCTAAATGCTCTAATTTATTGACATGTGGCTAACATTTATTGTCAATGTCAACAACTTTTTTATTAATATATAGATTTCTTTACGTTTCAATTTGAAAGTTAAAGAAAATAAAGTGAAAAATTTGTGTATTTTATCATACAAATATTACAATTTTGTCATTTATTTCTCTTTTTTTATTAAAACTTCTAAACTGTCAAATATTTTTAAAATAAAACTCATTGGATTAATGAGGATTAAAATATTGAAATTCATGAAATTCAATAATTTAAAAAATATTAAAACTCATATATTAAATGAGGAATAACTCTTTAAATTTAACGGAGGTAACTCATGAAACTTCTTACAATTAAATAAAGGAATTTATAAAAATGAGTTTCATATTATTATTAAGTGAAATTAAAATTCATAATTTCACTTAATTATTAGTTAATTTAACTTCTTCTATGTGCATCTATAAAAGGAACTAAATAGAAGAGCAAATTCCACCACACCAAAATAAGAACAAATTCTTAGAACAATTCTATAATATATCATCTTTGCTCAGTTATATTTTCATTACCATTACAAGTGCAAACTGAGTTGCTTCATCGCATCCTAAATGTAATTTGTTGAATCATCGCAGAATAAAGAACAAATATTACTATAAGAAAGAAACATTGTTATACACTTTACGACTATCATTAACTCCCCCATAAAATTTCAATCTAACACAAACAACAAAATTTTATTTTATATTCTATCGTCTCCCTTAAAATTTTTTGTCCTTCACTCTTATTTATTTCTGATATGACATAAATTTAAATATAATTTTATAAATAATATTATTAATATAAATTATTAAGTAAATATACTATGTTCACACGTATAATTACGCAATTATCCCTCTGCTAGCCTATAAAAAGGGGTCTTCTCTTCATTTGAAGGGGATCTCTGATACTCTTACTCTGTCAAGGCTCTGTCAAAATTTACACTTTCACTCTATAAAAGCTCTATCAAATTCATACTGACTTCAGCGTCGGAGAGTCCCTAGAGGACCAACCAGCCTCAACTTCATCTCATTTTGCAGGATTTTGGAGCGCACGTGATCCGTTCATGACCGAGCTCATCCACTGTTATTGTGGTTGCAGATTCAAGGCAACAACAATTGACGCCGTCTGTGCGAAACGAGCGAAAAGTTGTGTTCAAGCAAGTTTTTTTGCGTTCGCTCTTCCATCTTACATCTTGTTGAGTTTGCTTTTGAGAAACTTTTGGAGAAATTCCTTAGGATTTCTTCATTGTTTCGGAATTTTTAAGCGACTCTCAAGAGCAGGCATCTCACCACCCTTTCCATCTTGTTGAGTTTGTTTTCAAGAAGCTTTCGGAGAAATTCCTTATGATTTTCTTCGTTGCTTCGGAATTTTTAAGCAACTCTCAGGAGCACGATCCTTCAAAGCACACACCCTACCAACTTCAAGAGTTAGAAGTTTCTTTCATACCTATCAACTACCATGGGAGTGACGAAGAGATCTCAAGTTGTCGGGCACTAGGAGAATGATGATGTCCTCGACATAACCAGTCCCAACAACTCTCCAAGGGCATGAGCCACTCCTCTTAGAGTGGGGACCTCAGGAACCAATGCACCCACTGTCCCTTTAGAAGATTATGATACATTGAGAAAGGAGCATGAGGAGATGAAGAAGATGTTGAATGGCCTCATGAACATGATGAAAGAAAAGAGTCCCTTCACAAACTCTTTCTTCACTCCGCTAACACATGATCGAGGTGGATATGCAAAGGAGAAACAAAAGATTCCAGAGAAGAAGCAACCTCATAACCCAGTGCTTCAGCACCCAGTTCATGAACCTCAAGAGCCTCATCCTTGCCCAATGTTTCATGAAGAAGAGCTCGGGGTCCGTAAGAGGCAAAAAGAAAGGTTTGATCTGCGTAGAGAAATGGATCCCTTCCACGAGGTTGTGGGGAGCACGTACAAAGACGTTCCTCAAGAGCAAGCTAAAAGAGCAGAGGTTGGAGATCGCTCAACAGTCGGGATGACGGAGGTGGATATTCAAAAGATAGTTGAGAAGATATTGGAGCAGAAAAAGTCAATGGCTGTTGAAGGGGCAGGACACCAAAGAGTTAATCCTTTCCCTCATGAGGTCATGGAGAAGCCCCTCCCGTCAAAGTTTAAGATGCCACAAGTCCCAATATTTACAGGTAAGAGGACCCACGAGAGCATGTGCAGAACTATGAGTCCATCTAGACCTGGCAAAAGTTGACCCGACCCGTTAACCCGACACGAAGTTAAGCGGGTTTGGGTTGGTGTAAATGGGTTTGGGTAGTAAATGGGTTAACCCATTTACGACTCGTTAAAAATTTAATTAAACAGGTAAACCTGACATGACCCGATTACGACCCGTTATGACCGGTTAAAAAAATATTGATAACTTTATAAAATAAAATATTTAAAACACACACAAAAATTTAATATAAAAATATGAAAAAATATATATGAGATGTGAGACTCAAAATTAAAACCTTTATTTTCCAAATATTCAAAATCAATCCCCGATTTTAATTTCAAATCTCAAAATATAAAAACATTTATTCAAACCTTCTAACATTTCCATCATAAACATGAATATAGAAAAGAGTTATTAAACAATATAATATGAAATGTAAAAATAAATACACGTCTTTTAAAACCTCCTTTCAAAACTATCTATGTTTGCAAAATACGTGCTCGAATCCTCCTCGCGGCAAATCCTGCTATACCTGCACAATCATTTAAAACAAACAAAAGGGGTGAGTATAAAGATATACTCAATAAGTGTAAACCCAATTTAAGTTTAAATGAAGTGCAGGGGTCCAGTTAGCACAGGTGCGCTGATGAACACGAGGATGTGTTCATACTTTCATCCCCAATAGTCAAAGACTATATTGAACTTCAAGTTTATTTATATTCAATTTTAATATCCAACACGATGACGTGTTAATTAGTACAAAGATGTACTATTATCGGAAAAACCTATTCATATTCTGTTTAAGATAATTAGCACACAACATTCTTTATCTTAATTCAATTGTTTCATAGGCTATTCCCTATTTGTTTCACATAGAGTTATCTTCTTTTAACACACAACACATCTCATAGTATAGCACACAGCAACTATGATTATTAAGGAGCACACAGCTTTCCATTTCATAATTAAACATAATAGCCACACAGACAACATAAAACATATAAGTACTATATCACACAGCTATTAATAATCCACACAGGAATTTATTAATTTAAGAACACAACATTTCAGATAACACAGATCTATTCCACACAGGATAGCAAATATAACCACACAGGTAATAATCCACACAGGATAACATATACGAACCACACAAGTTCAATTCTCCACATAGGATCAGAATCATACCATTATACATATATATATGAATGTAAATGTATGATATGAAATGCTAATGCAAATCCACACAGGATGTACCTGGGTTTTGCCCACCATAGCACACATAAGTGGAAATCCTCTATTGCACACAGCAGAGGAATGACATATAGCCTGAGCACACAACTCTGAGTATAAAACTTGTAAATCTGGATCGCACACAGCTCAGTCCTCATCCACACAGGAATAATATCTCTTTTGCCACACAGACTCGTGTCACACAGACTTATGATATATGTATAAATGTAATCAATATGAAAATCATTCATATTCTTGCACACAACACAGCTCACACAGAGCAACACAATTTCACACAGGTACAGCTCACACATAGTACAATATCAATCCACACAGGATTATAATAGCACACAACTCATTCATTCAATCTTATCACACAGATACTAATCACACAGAAATCATATCGTTAATATCAACACACAGCTCGTATCATGCCTTCCTTTATATCAATAATAGCACACAACAAATGAATACGAAAGCATAAAATATAACTCACACAGAGTACAATCCACATAGGAATTAATGATCACACTGATCATAAAGCACAAAGCAAATATTTCCATATCAATATCAACAAATCAATGCCATCATTTACGCAGATACGTTTCATTTTCATATCATTCACCAAATCAACATATAATCGATCCACAACGGAATCGTTTTCAATATTGATTCGTCTAAACCTAGCAATTCTCAACAATTCATTATAGGCCAACTATTTTTAATTATATAGAAGCCCAAATAATAAGGTTTACGAATCAATTTAGTAAGTGTAAAACCACTTACCTCGAATACGTGCAAAGTCAGAAATATCAACACAACCTCCATAATATCGAGCCTGCTCCAATCGTCGATTTCTCGAGCTAAATCTCTCTTTCTCTATCTTTCTTTCCTTCTCCCTCTCTCTTTCTCTGATCTCTGTTTCTATTTCCTCTATTACTAACCATCATCTGCTTCTATTTCCTTTTTATAGACGAGGACATGAAGCCTCGTCATTTCTCTTTTGTTTCTCAATCAACCACCACCAGCTTCAATTTTCAAAGCATCTTCATTTGCTGCCACCATCTTAACTACGCGTGGTCACCAAGAGGTACACGTGGTCGACCATGTACTGCGCGTGTTCGCCTCAACATCGCGTTTGTGTGCACCATGTACGCGTGCTCGACTTGACTACGCGTGGTAAGCTCCACCGCGCGTACTAGTGGCCTACAACGTTTTCTTGGCTGATTTTTAGACAGGTTTCTTCATTTATACATACCTATGCCAACCATAAATCAACTGTCAATCAACTTTCATTTTTCATATCAATACTCAATTTATTCCATTCAAATAATTTCCAGGATGTTACATGAGATCATATATTTTTTTTAAAAAAAATAGATCTAAATTTTTATTTAGATTTGAAGTCTATGCAATAGATTTTAAATAGGTTAATTTTTAACTTATTTAACATAACTCATATAAATAAATAAGATAATTCGTGTAAATTAAATTGGTCAATCGTGTTGATAAATTTTTCTATTGAATATTATTATTTATGACATAATATTAAAAAAATTAAATTTGTGTAATTTGACGTGTCTAATTGTACACTCTTTAATCGCGTTTTCGAGTTAGAAATTGTCAGTTTTATCTAATTGTGTACGTTAAATGGGTCAACCCGCCAACCCATTTATAAATGGGTCGCATTTGGGTTTGGGTTAATCGTGTTAGCAGTTCATGTTGACCTGACACGAACCTGACCCGTCAACCCAAGTCTAAGTCCATCTGCTCCTACACAGGTGGGAAGATGCAATCATGTGTCGTGCATTCTCAGTGACTCTTTAGAATGTTGCACGTGATTGGTTCTATAGGCTAAAAGAAGGATCTGTTTCATGTTTTAGCCAATTAAAAAGGAAGCTCATCAACACCTTCGTGATCAACACTAGGAGTAAAAATGATGCAACCTACCTACTCGGTGTGAGGCATAAGGATGGAGAAAGCCTCATGCAATACATTGATAGGTTTAGGAATGCGAGTTTGGAGATCCATGAGCTACAACCTGGGGTGGCAGTGGCAGCGATGCTCCAAGGAACTAAGTCCATACATCTTCAGGAGTCGTTGTCTCTAGATCAGTCTAAAATGCTTGTTGACTTATTCTCTTGTGCCAACCAGTACATAAGGCAAGCAGAGATGATGAAGATACTGGGAGCAAAAGATGACAAGAAGAGGAAGGAAAGAGGAGAATATGAGGAGGAAAGTAAGAAGAGGGAAAAGGTGTATAGCTCGCGAGGATCCTTGGGATTGAGGTTCAAGAAGTATACACCACTCCCTCATTCAAGAGAGGCGATCTTAGCGGCCATTGAGATATTCAGACTGATTGCTCTCCCTCTAAGGGAAGAAAAGTCGCTCGAAAAAATGTTGAAGCTTGTTGTAAGTACCATGGTACCACAGGACATTCTACGGAGGCCTGTTACCAACTCAAGAACCAAATTGAAGCTTTAGCAAAGGAAGGAAGCCTTGATAGGTTCATTGACGCTGGGGCATTGAGGGATGATTGAATGGCAAACCCCAGAGGTGGAGGTAGAATGCATGATGAAAGAAGTTATAATAGTGAGAGAAGTGGGAGACGTGATGAGAAACAAGGACATGGTAGCAAGTTCCCAAGAGAAGTAAGACAGGATGATGAGAGTAGACCAATGGTAGATAATTCTCCTGCTCATCCGACAATAAACATCATTTCTTTAGAGGGCAAGAGACACATCCTCGACGAGAAAGGCTTATGCTAGGTGGTATAGGTTGACATCATAATGCCATCGAGAATGATACACCTGTAAGAAAATAAAATTATCAAGCAAGCTACTTAAGGAGTGGATGTACTCTCAAAAGCACTCATCGTATATTTTCATCTTAATTACTTTTAAGCATGCCTTGCATGCATACCATGCACAACACATATAGATTGCATTTTATGACAACCACGCTTGCATCATATGCTACATTCATATTGCATATTATGACAAGCAAGCATTTTCCACAAGAGTAAGAAATTACCGCAAAGGTGTACAAAATTTTTCAAGACCGTTAAGATGTGTGACAATCAAAGTATTGTCATGAACGCATGCTTAAAGTCCATCTCCAAATTGAATTAAAGAGAAGTAAAAAACCGTTAAGACATGTGACAATCAAAGGATTGTCATGAACGCACACGGAAAAGACCGTCAAGACGTGTGACAATCAAAGTATTGTCATAAACTCACGCGGAAAGTCCATCTCCAAAGCGAATTAAAGTGAAGCACGTGTGACAATAAAAGTATTTGTCATGAACAAACGCGGAAAGCCAACATACAAAGTGAAGTTAGAGATTCGAAGTCAAAAACTCTTAAGACGTGTGACAACCAAAGTGTTGTCATGAACGAACACAGAAAGACAATTTGCAAAGCAAGTTAAAGACTTGAAGTCAGAACCGTTAAGATGTGTGACAACCAAAGTGTTGTAACGAACGCACGCGGAAAGAAAATTTGCAAAGAAAATTAAAGAATCAAAGTCAGAACTGTTAAGGTGTATGACAACCAAAGTGTTGTCACGAACGCACACGAAAAGACAACTTACAAAGCAAGTTAGAGATTCGAAGTCAAAAACTGTTAAGAGGTGTGACAACCAAAGTGTTGTCATGAACGCACGCAGAAAGACAACTTACAAAGCAAGTTAAAGATTTGAAGTCAAAACTGTTAAGACGTGTGACAATAAAAGTATTTGTCATGAACTAACACGAAAAGTCAACATACAAAGTGAAGTTAGAGATTCGAAGTCAAAAATTGTTAAGACGCGTGACAACCAAAGTGTTGTCATGAACGCACACAAAAAGATAATTTGCAAAGCAAGTTAAAGACTTGAAGTCAAAACCGTTAAGATGTGTGCCAACCAAAATGTTGTAACGAACGCACGCGGAAAGACAATTTGCAAAGCAAATTAAAGACTTGAAGTCAGAACCGTTAAGGTGTATGACAACAAAGTGTTGTCACGAACGCACACAGAAAGACAACTTACAAAGCAAGTTAGAGATTCGAAGTTAAAAACTGTTAAGACGTGTGGCAACCAAAGTGTTGTCATGAACGCATACAGAAAGACAACTTACAAAGCAAGTTAAAGATTTGAAGTCAAAACTGTTAAGACGTGTGACAATCAAAGTGTTGTCACGAACGCACGCAGAAAGACAACCTACAAAGCAAGTTAAAGACTTGAAGTCAAAACTGTTAAGGCGTGTGACATTCAAAGTGTTGTCATGAACGCACGCAGAAAGACAATCTACAAAGTAAGTTAAAGACATGAAGTCGAAATCGTTAAGACGTGTGACAGCCAAAGTGTTGTCATGAACGCACACAAAAAGTAAAAAACAAATTGAAGACAAATCATTCGCAAAAATATGAAGATCATCATGTCACTACTACAAAGATATGTCAGTACAAGATGAATCATAAGCTCGAACACCAACATGATAAATAGTAAAAATATTATTATTGAAAAAAATACTTTATTTTAAATTATTCTTTCATAAAGTGATTGGGGAACAACACTTACCAACTCATAAAAAATAAAAAATTATGAATATTAAATCTTAATTAAATTTTTTTTAAAAAAAACAACCAACAATTATCTCAACTATATTAACATAAAAATAACAAATAAGCAAATTAATAATAATAATAATAATAATAATAATAATATTATTATTATTATTATTCTCTAACAAGTGTTTATGATATCAGAGCATAAATATGATTTTAGGAGAAACAAACTACACTTAATTCATCTTTAGCCAATGTTGCCCATGCGAATTCCCTATCGCATAATATGAAGAGCCAAGCTTCTTGAACAGAGATTAAAGAGGCAAAATCTGGATTAAGGTGTTTATTCCGTAAATATGTTGATAAAAAAAAAACAAACTCACAACAACCACCTCTCTTCTTGCTTAGCTTAATACCTTCTTACATTATCTTGATCATGGCATGCATCAGAGTCATTTTAGTTCCATTCATTATCAGCTTCTTATTTCCTGTTTTGCCTAATGCATCTAACGCATAGATTCTTAAGCCTTGCGTGTTTGATTCTATATATCAACTTGGAGACTCCATATCAGACCCACGCAACATTTTCATACTGCGTTTTTTAATGGAGATCTTCCTTATGGTGAAACCTTTTCGAACCATCCCACTAGTCGCTGCTCCGACAGAATGTCAATGATCGAATTTATTGCCGAAGCAGCTAGTATTCCTGTTAAAGTTGGATCAATTTTCTTAGTGGATTGAAGTCTATTTGGAGGTGTATTGAAGAAATAGGTGTTGAACTTCATCGAAGAGATATTCGGTGTCGTGTAGTGAAACAAGAGAGTTACACAGTCTGTAAAACTGGTCAGCGGGTTGAAAGAAAGATTTCTCACCAACCCCCACTTACCATTCACCAACCCACTTCACCTACTACTCACCTACCCACTTCACCTAATACTCACCTACCCACTTCACCTACTCCTCACCTACCATGAATTGTATTTCTATAAATAGGCTTGTAATTTTATTCATATGTATCTCTTGTTCTAAAACTCAATAAAACATACTATCTCTCTGCCCGTGGAGTAGATCACATTGATCGAACCACATAAATCTTGTGTTCTTGTGTGATTGTGTTTCTCTCGTTTCCATTATCTGCAAATCTATTGCCCAATTTTATAACAAGTGGTATCAGAGCCACCTTCTGCTATAAAGGATGTCTTCACAGAAATTCAAAATTGAGGGACTCAATGGTTCGAATGATTTCACTTTGTGGAAGTTGAAGATGAGAGCTCTTTTGGTCCAGCAAAAGTACGCTGTGGCAATAGAGGGGGAAGAGAAACTGTCGACACTGGATTTGACTGTAATAGAGAGGGAAGAGATTGTGTCTAGAGCTCATAGCACAATTCTCTTGAGTTTGGTGGATGAAGTTCTGAGGGAGGTAGCCGATGAGAGTACTGCAGTGGGCTTGTGGAAGAAGCTTGAAAATAAGTACCAGAAAAAGTCACTGACCAACAGACTTTATCAAAAGAGGCAATTGCACACCTTGAAGATGTCAGAAGGTATGCAGGTAAGAGATCACCTTGACAACTTTAACAAAATTATACTTGATTTACATAGAGTAGGAGTTAAAGTTGAGGATGAGGATCAAGCCATGATATTATTGTGTTCTTTGACTAGTTCATATGAGAATTTTATTGATACTATGATGTATGGTCGTGATAGTATATCAATAAATGATGTGAATGATGCTTTGCAGTCAAAGGAATTGCAGAAAATGGTTTCTAATGCAGGTACTAGCAATGTAGAAACCGGATTGACTGTGAGTAGGGGCAGTAGCATGGAGAGAAACAATAGTGGACAAAGTAAGTCGCGGTCCAAATCTAAGGCTGCAGTGAGATGCTATTTGTGCAAGGAGAAGGGGCACTTTAAGAGGGATTGTCCAAAATGAAGGTAGGAAAATGGAGAGGGATCAAAGGGGAATGCTCAACTTGTTGTAGCTCAGAATAGTTCTGGTCAAGACAGTTCTGATGAGGGAGAATATGGTAATGTTCTAACTGTATGTACTGTTAGTTCTGTAGATTCATGGATTCTTGATATAGGTGCTTCATATCATATGGCTTATTCTCAGAATCTGTTTACTTCTTTCAAGAAGTGGAATGGCAGTGCGAGGTTAGGTGATGATGAGGAGTTGAGTGTTAAAGGTAGTGGGTCAGTACAGATTAAAATGTACGATGGCATGGTTAGATCGTTTGATGCCTAGTTTGTCCCAAAGTTGAAAAAGAATTTGATCTCTCTGGGTACTCTAGATAAAAATGGGTATAGTTTTTCTGGGAGTAGTGGAGTCCTTAGGGTGTCCTTGGGTTCTCTCATTGTGATGAAGGGTAGGCTACATTATGGGATTTACACACTGATAGATAGTTCAGTATTGGGGACAGCGGCAGTTTCTAGTTCTTTGGCGGTTGATTCTTCAGATAAGAAGAATAATGTTACAGAGTTGTGGCACCGTAGGTTGGGACATATGAGTGAAAGGGGTTTGTCTGTACTTTGTAAGAAGGGTTTACTTGGGAGTGTTGAGACTGGGAAATTGAAGTTCTGTAAAACTTGTGTGTTAGGGAAACAACGCAGAGTGAAGTTCAGTTTGGGTAGTCACACTATTAAGGGAATTCTTGAGTACATCCATTCAAATTTATGGGACCTTTCTCCGGTGGAGTCTCATGGAAGGTGCAGGTAGTTTGTGACATTTATTGATGACTTCTCCAGAAAGGTGTGGGTGTATTTTTTGAAATCTAAGGATGAAGTGTTTGGAAAATTCAAGGAGTAGAAGACTATGGTAGAAAAACGAACCGGCCAGGTAATTGAAACACTCAGAACCGATAATGGTCTTGAATTTTGTAATAATGAGTTTGATGAGTTCTGCAAAAAAGAAGGCATAGTGAGGCACCACACTGTACG
>CANYCX010319904.1:0-14601 GCA_948193385.1 Breynia disticha f. nivosa
TGGTAAGCTAGCATAGTATTTAAGTTCTGTCAAATGTTGGAAGCGCAGTCCTAGAAAAGGCTGACTGAGGGAAGGTGCTCTTTGCACTGAAGATCGAAGCTTTTGTGTGATGTAATTTTATAAACATGCGTTCACAAGTTGAGAATACATCACAACACTATTGAGTATAGTGCGTATAAGCCGACCAAGGGATGAAAAATGATTAAAATTGAAATTGATCTCAATTTTCTTTATGTGAGACTCATTAGCAGTCAAGAGAATTTCTACATGTTCCCTTCTTACTTTGATATTATTATGAAGCATGTGTCATAGTGTCTAATTTGATTAGTTGTATAAATAGGCTGCACTAGCTACGAGTGGGCAAACGTTAACTCTTTGGTTAGATGCTATGACATATGGTGGATCAATAGTAAAGGAGGAAGATTATTTTCGAAGATATCAATAGAGTTCATATAACGCAGGGCCCGAATTACTGTGTTCTTGTGGAAAATTTAATTAATGTGGTTAATCACTGGTTCTTACAAGATATGTAATTAGTGTTTATGACAAAATTTCGTGAGATCAAAGTGAGTCGAAATTAGTGATATTATGAAAGTAATCTAAGGAATAATCACGTTTAGTCGAAAATAAAAAATAGCGAGTAATTTTCTATTATACTTGAGCTGCTTAGCCGCCAGAAGCTCATTTTGTTGAAGGTCGCGCGCCTAACCTACACAAGATGGAAAAACAATCCCTAAAGATAGAATTTGTACTCGCAATCGTCATGTGCGAGTGGGGGATGAAAGGGTAATTTATTCCGCCTATGACGTTTGAGTTGTCGAATAAATATAATTAAGTTAAGAGACTTAATTATGGTTTATTTGATAGAAGGATTAAATTAGAAACACTTTTAGTTTAAGGACTAAAGTGTAATTGTGCGTGGAAGGGTACCTATTCACCAATAGGTACCTCCACTTCTATATAAGCACATTTTTCCCTCCATTTCATTCATTCCATTCTTCCACACCAAAGGAAGAGAAAAGAGAAGAGTCACTTCTCTTCTTCACAAAATAACCAACCTGGTGGTTCTCTCGGGTGATCGATTTTCGGTGTAGGATCGGGTGCAAAAAATTGCTCGTATCCCGACACGTCTGCGCCTGTGGATACGAGCGTACCCTCAACGAGGTATCGTTCTTATTCTGTTGCATTAAACGGAATTCCAGATTTGTGTTTTCGTTCGTTTTATTTAATGTTTTAATTAATTATGTGTTAATTAATTAGTTATATATATATATATGTTATGTATATCGTTTTCTTTCATAAAATTATTAAATTTTTTAAAAAGCATGTTTCATGAACCACTCCTGATATTAATTAAATCAATCTGTTGAAATCGGAGAATTTAACTAAGTTAATAAATTGCTTTTGCGAAAAGAGATTGTTTAAGGCTTTGTTTGGAAGTTAGATAAAAGATGAGAGGGAGGTGAATGTAATAAAAGTATAAATTTTTTTGTGTTTGGTTGTTTTATTTGAAGGAGGGATGGAAAGTTAAGTGGAAAAAAAAATTAACCTCCATTACCCACCTTTTTAAAAAATTATTTACCTCTCAAATTAGAGGGTACAGAAAGTTAAATGAAACTCTACTATATTTTTTGTCATAAATATTACAATTTTAACATTTACTTTACTTTTCCTTCATTAAAACTCTCAAACAATAATATTTTACTCCATCTTCCGTTACTTTTCTTAGCTGTGATATCCCTCCTCTAATTTACTTTCACTTTCCTTCCCACCATAAACTTTTAGACAATTCCTAAATAAATTAAATGTAAGTATGCAATCATCAGTGACAATTAGTTTATTTGATAAAATACGAGAACATTATTCCTTTCATTTTAGAAAATTTTGTCGATTTTAGCAAAAATATTAATAAAAATAAATTAATTTTTTATTTATTTTAATTAATAATATAAAATAATACATTTAAAATATAAATAATTAAATAAAAATTATTAAAATAAATTATTATTATGATAATATTTTTTAAAAATTATATAAAAAGTAATAAATAATAACTATTTTGATATATTTATTTTGTAGTATTTTTTTGAATGAAAAAAAATTCTTATTTATACAAATTAAAAAAGAACAAGCAAGAAAGGTCAATAAAGCCGCCAAAATCATCCCATCGTTCAACCAACTTAACTTATAATCTCAGAATCCAATTGCAGCGGTCTCTCTTCTAAACTCTCCACGTGTCATGCTGTCAACACACTCACACCAAACCCAATCGTAGAATAAACCGTATTCAAACATTTCCCCTCCTTCCCTTACTTTTACATTTCTTGTTTGTTATTCACAAAACAAAAACATTTTCATCAACAAAATCCGCAATTCACATCAGATCTAACCAAACAAAATCACAAAAAGAGAAAAATGTCGACCGACAGCGACGACGAGGACGAGCTTCTCCAAATGGCGCTAAAAGAGCAAGCGGCGCGTAATGTCAATTACCAGAGACCTCCATCATCATCATCATCGAGGAAACCGGTGGCCAACTTCGTCCAACCGGCAAAAGCGGCGGCGCCACCGCGACCGGTCAAGAGATTAGTGGAGGATGATGATGATTCGGAGGTGGAAATGCTGAGTATATCGAGCGGGGACGAGGAGGTTCCGAAGGAGCGAGGAAAGGCGCGTGAGAGGAGAGTGAGAGAGGATGAGAGAGGGTGGGATGGTGAAGAGCCTGATTGTTGGAAACGTGTTGATGAAACTGAGGTAAGTTTTCTTTTTTTTTTTTGGAATTGTAATTCATGTCTGATGTAAAAAAGCATTTCAGTAGTAGTTTTTTTGCATTCGAAATCTAACTTGGATTGATTCAAATTGTGTTGGATTTTTTTAGTGAAGTGAATACGCCATTAGAGTGGCTTGTGTATTATCAAACTCGGAATAATATGTAATATTGATGCTAGTACTCTTGATTTTCTATGGAAACCGAACTATTATTTTATAGGTTTTATTTTGATTCGTTATGATTAAATAGTGTAAAAGGTGAGAGATGATCTGCCTTTTTGAGAAAAGTAATTGTAAAAAATGTTAAAAACATGTTTTATGCTACCTCCTGCTGATCAAGCCTTGACTTTTATTTTGTAGTATTTGTAAAGATGATTTAATTTTGAAAATGTTTGAGAGATAGATTGTCTTTTAATAAAAATAGTTATGCAAAAAATCTGAAACATTTATATTTTACTATTTGCTATACAAGCTTTTGGACTGTTATTGATCTTTTGGTTGTATATGTAACAATAGTGAAGTTTTTTGATAGCTTGCGAGAAGAGTGCGGGAAATGAGGGAGACTAGAACAGCACCAGTGGCTCAAAAGTTTGAGAAGAAGCCGTCAGTGATTGTTAAAAAGGGGCTTAATAATCTGCAGTCTTTTCCTCGTGGAATGGAATGCATTGATCCTCTTGGGCTTGGGTAATTGAGACTGGTTTGTTTCATTTTGTTTTCAATTGAATGTGCATGAGTTTAACGGTAACAGGATCATAAAATGGTTTCTCGGGTCATTGGCAGGATTATTGATAACAAATCATTAAGGTTGATCACTGAATCCTCCGAGAGCTCACCTTCGAAATCTGATAGAGACGATTTGGATAGCAACCTTCGTGGTATGGCCTTTGTGCTGTTTTAGTCTAGTTGTTGTATTATATTGGATTCTGTATTGTGCTTTAGCGTATTTGATGATATCAGATGTATTTGTACTATTGTTTTGACTAGCTTTTGGTGTGTGCATTGCAGAGAGGTTGTTATACTTCTCTGAAAGGTTTGATGCAAAGATGTTCCTATCCCGGATACATCAAGACACGAGTGCAGCAGACTTGGAGTCTGGTGCCCTTGCTTTGAAAACTGATCTTAAAGGACGAACTCAGCAGAGAAAGCAATTGGTTAAAGACAATTTTGACTGCTTTGTCTCTTGCAAAACTACGATTGACGGTACGCAAACATGAATTATGTCGTGCATAGATTAAACTACAATAGAAGTGAAGACCGAAGAGTGACAGATTAACTGTGCATTTCATGGTCTTTTTCTTTTTTATTTGCGTATTGATTATTGACTAGTAAGCATTTAGTACCTGATTTTAATGTTAGACATTGGTTGTTCAGATATAGAATCAAAACTGAAACGGATTGAAGAAGATCCAGAAGGTTCTGGCACGTCTCAATTGTTTAATTGCATGCAAGGAGTGACTTCAATAGCTAATCGTGCTTTTGAGCCTCTATTTGAGAGACAGGTTTGTGAGCCTTATCATTCATCTTTGCTGTGAAGTTCAAGCAATTGATGTGCTATGACTTAATTACCTTCATGTGATTTTAAAAATAGGCTCAAGCTGAAAAGATTAGGTCTGTCCAAGGAATGCTTCAGAGGTTCCGAACATTGTTTAATTTGCCTAGCACTATTCGTGGGAGCATTAGTAAGGGAGAATATGACTTGGCGGTTCGAGAATATAAAAAGGCGAAGTCAATTGCTCTCCCATCTCATGTAAGTTGGCAACAAAATTTATCTTCTCATATATTCTTTTTTTGTTTATTCAATGGAGATATTCGATATTCTGAGTTTACTCTCTAAGAACATGAGTGATCCTTGCTGAAATTTACTCGTCTGTGTTGTTTTTGTTTAACTGACTAATTAAAGGGCTTTCTCAATTGATATGATTCAAAATGGTATATTTCTAATGATAGAGCATATTTTCATTGGAACAGAACATCTCATGTAATATGGCAACATTAATTGCTGTAAATATCTATAGTTAGTGTATCAGAACTTGCAGCAATCTGTTAATGATTGTGATTTATTGTTACAAATGGTATTTGTCACAATTTTTTTCTGCATCTACTATCAGCTCGTCAAATTTTGAAAAAAAGTACGCTTTTCAATTGTTGTTTGTTTTTATTTTTGCCTGTCATGTGTTTGGTTGTAGGTGGAAATTGAGCATGAAATGAGTTACTAATCATATGGTTGACCACCAGACTGATTCTATATTACTTTCTGGGCAGAAAAGTGAACTGCTCTATTGTGCAATATGCATCTGTTTGTATTTATTTTCTTGTTTATCATTCATGGTTTCTACGTAAACACTGTTTCCCCATTTGATATTATTATAAAAAATCATTGAAGGGCATAATTTCCTCACCATATGTTTATTTGTTAGGAGGTTCAGAGGCATCACGTTCATTATCAGTTGAATGCTGTTATGGACATTTATTTTTCCTTGTAAAAGTCATTTGCTCTCTCAGATACTTACTGAATAATTTTCAGGTGAATATATTGAAACGTGTTCTTGAAGAGGTTGAAAAAGTTATGCATGAGTTTAAAGGCACTCTATACAAGTCAATGGAAGATCCACAGATAGACCTAACAAATGTAAGATCTTTTTGGTCATTTGGTAACCAAATTACCAGAAACATAGGTTATTTGCTGCATTGGAAACTTTGAAACTCATCTTTCCAGGCATTTATCTTACTGTTGAACAAAAAAATAGATTAAAGCATATAAATAATAATTTGTAAATAGCCTATTTTTAATAGGTCTGTTTTGCTGCTAATTTGAGGTTAGATACGTTGGTTAAAACTTGTTTCTACTTAAATTTTTCCCAAATTCCTAAATAACTTTATAAACTTCTCTTAGCTTGAGAATACAGTCAGGCTGCTATTGGAGCTGGAGCCAGAATCAGATCCTGTTTGGCATTATTTAAACGTACAGGTCAGTGAATCTATGACAGTGATTTTTTTTCAATGGTACCTTTTACCTAGGTAGCTTGCTGTTAGTTTATCCTATTGTTGTTACTTGCTAAGCAGACGGTTAGAAATGAACCTCTATTCAGGGGTTGTCATTCTTATATTTTCCGTTGTGCTGTAATTTCTCACTTTGAATTGCTAGTGAACCTCATTGCTATCTCTTATAGTTCACAATCAAATTAAGAAAATTCTTGCTTGAGCTTTGATTGTTTTGAATTTCCTATAATTTCTATTTTATAGTTAAGCTGTTGATTCTCAAGATTTATCATTTGGCAGAATCATAGAATTCGAGGTTTGCTTGAGAAGTGCACCTTAGATCATGAAGCAAGAATGGAAAATTTGCATAATGAGATGCGTGAAAGGGCCCTCTCTGATGCAAGGTGGAGACATATTCAAGAAAACCTAGATCCATCTGTAAGAACAGCTATCATAAATTTTGTTTTGATATGGTGACCGCACAAGGGTTTGATGAAAATGATTCTACTTCAGTCAGATGTTGCATATTCGCTGGCAGTAGATTCGCAACCAATAGAATTGACAGGTGAAGAGGTTGATGCTCTTAGAGGAAAATATATTCGAAGATTAACTGCTGTTATTATGCATCACATACCAGCCTTCTGGAAAGTGGCGCTTTCTGTCTTCAGTGGGAAATTTGCGAAGGTTTCATGATATTTTTTTTCTTTGCATCTTTAAAAAAACTCCTTTTCTTCTTATGTAAGTTATATATTTAATATTTTCCCCTGGGTGATGAAATTCCCATTTTGAGCCCAATGTATTTAACTAAGTTGTTGGTTTTTGGATTTATTATTTGAGGTTTTTTTCTTTCAAATATTCATATCAACCTATGGTCTGATTTATGCTTCTTAGAGTGTGGCCTTCATTCAAATAGAGCTTACTTTTCCAGTCTTCTCAGGTTTCTGAAGCAAATAAAACTGACGAAAAAGTTGGAGAGGGGAGGTACTCTACTCATTCACTTGATGAAGTTACTGGGATGATACGTGGTACAATATCTGCATATGAGACTAAGGTAAGTGGTGTAGCCAGGATTTTTATTTAGGAGATGCTGAAGATATACATATATAGCAAAAATTTGGTTTGAAAGCACTTGAAGAAATGGATTTCATACATGAATTAATTTAAAATCGGATAGTGTTAATATGAGGTACTTGAAAATAGAGGTATTCTCTTCTGTATTTCATTGTCGGAAAATTACACTAATTTATACATCTAGATTGACTTGAATTTAGGAAGATTTCAGCTAATTTTTAGGGATTTCTCTGACTGATATACAACTAACTTTCCTTTCTAATAAGCTGCTAATTACACTTTACATATATGCCATTTCACGTTCACATTCTACTTTCCACACTCCCCCTCAAGCTGATTTGTAGATGTCCTTCATCGTCAGCTTACTAACTAGATTGTTGAACTAATCTTTTCTTGAAATCAGAGGTATTCTCTTATGTATTATCATTTAGAGTGTGTTCACAATTTATACAATCAGATTGCTAGACATTAGGACAATCTCAGCTAACATCTAGGGATCCTGCCTAACTAATTACAGCTAACTTTCCTTCTATAGCACTAATAGACATAACTTTACATTAATAAGGGATCACGTTCACACTTGACTTTCCACACTTTTGATAATCCTTTAGTTAGAGAGTTTGTTGTCTGTTGTGAGGTTGGAGTATAGGTGATACAAATATCCCGTGAGCACCTTTTCCTTGATGAAATGCTTGTCAATCTCTATATGTTTGATTTTATCATGCATGACATGATTATGAACAATAGAGATGGCTGCTTGATTGTCTCAATAAGGTGCTTTCACTGGGACTTCTAGCTCACTTGGTAATCGTCTGATCCAAATCGCCTCACAAACTCCTGAGGCCAGTGCTCTAAGCTCTGCTCAGCACTGCTTTTGGCCACAACACTCTGTTTCTTACTTCGCCATGTCATCAGGTTTTCTGCTACAAAAGTATAATACCCAGAGACAGATTTTTTGTCATTTTTGTCACCAGACCAATCTGCATCTGTAAATACTTCAACATCCATCTCCTTTCTCTTTTTTTATCATCAATCCTTGTCCAGGAGTACCTTTTAAGTATCTCAGTACTCTGTGCGCTGCATTAAAGTGTTCTTGTCCTGGTGAATGCATAAACTGACTTAACAAGCCAACTGCAAATGCAATGTCAAGTCTAGTGTGAGATAAGTAAATTAGTCTCCCTGCCAGCCTTTGATATTTCTCCTTTTCTACAACCTGTTCCAGGGTCGCTGGTGGTAGTTTCAAGTTCGCTTCAACAAGAGTCTTTGCTTCACTGCAACCCAGAAAACTTGTTTCTGCCAATAGATTCAGTACATACTTCCTTTGGTTCACAAATATGCCCTCCTTTGATCTAACAAACTCCATTCCTAGAAAATAATTCAGTTGTCCTAGATCCTTGAGTTCAAACTTCTTGGCCAATCTTTGCTTCATGTTCTCAATTTCTAATGTATCGTCTCCTGTGATGATAATATCATCAACATACACAATTAGTATTGCCTTTTTTCCTGCTGTAGATTTCTTGTAGAACATAGTGTGGTCGACTTGGCTTTGAGTGAAACTAACCCTTTAACAGCTTTACCAAACCTTTCAAACCATGTCTAAGGGGACTGTTTTAGTCCGTTAAGGGCTTTTCTCAACTTGCACAGCCTCCTACTTCCATAGCTTTCTTCAAAACCAAGAGGAATATTCATGAATACCTCCTCCTCTTGATTACCATTCAAAAACACATTCTTCACGTCAAGTTGGTGAAGTCCTCAGTCCAAATTTACTGCTAATGACAGCAAGACCCGTATGGTATTTATCTTTGATACTGGAGCAAAGGTTTCTTGGTAATCAATCTCTAGAGTTTGCATAAACTTTTTGCCACCAAGCGTGTCTTCTTCCTTTCTATGCTTCCATCTGCCCTAAATTTGACAGTAAAGACCCACTTGCAACCTACTATCTTCAAATTTCCTGGGTTCTCTATGATTTCCCAAGTTCCATTCTTTTCCAGGGCCCTTATTTCCTCCATTACAACCTTCTTCCATTCTTTGTCTGCCATTGCTTCTTCAATAGTTTTTGGTATAGAAGCCTTTGTAATGTTTGATACAAAGGCCTTGTGAGTCTTCGACAATCTTTTGTAGGACATGTGATTGGCTAAGGGATGCTGAGTACATGTTCTTTTCCCATCCTCTGCAGCTATCGGCAGGTAGAAATCACCAGGTAGATCATCTGATTTTGTTGTTTCAGTCACTGCAGATGGAACTTCAGCAGAGTCATTAGAAGAAATAGGGTCTGTTTCAGCTCCAGGTTATGGCTGGAACATACTACCACTGTCCTTGTGTTTCCTCGAACAAACATGCATCTCCGCTGTTTGAGGTCTTGCTCCTGGACTTTCAGAGTGGGCTCTTAGAATTGAATCAATCTGTGTCCCGGGTTGTGGCTGCTCAATGTCCAGTGGGATATGAGTGTCACCCTGCGGATCAGTTGCATCCTGTGCTCGCTCAAAAAAGAGATTAGATAAACTAGGCAGTGAAATATCAATATCCCAACAATTACCACTCATATCATTCATATTTCCTTCCATCTTGGACTCACTCTCCCCCTGAAGGAAATAGGGTTGATGTTCTAGGAATGTGACATCCATTGAGGTAGTTGTTTTTCTTGTTCTGGGATCATAGCAAACATAGCCCTTTTGATCACCGCATAGCCAACAAACACCAGTTTCTCAGCTCGAGGGTCCAACTTTGTCTGCTCTTTTGAGCACACAAGCCACACACCCAAATATTTTCGGAGACAGGTCACTAGAGAATTTATGTTCCGAGAAGCTTTCCTTTAGGTTAGAATAAGGAGCCTTGAAGTTCAAAGTTCTGTTTGGCATCCGATTGATCCGGTAGGTAGCTGTAAGTAGAGCCTCTCCGCATAGATATTTCGGGACATTCATGGAAAACATGAGTGTCTTGGTCACCTCAAGCAGATGTCGATTCTTCCTTTCTGCAACCCCATTTTGCTGTGGAGTATTCATATAAGTGGTCTGATGTAAGACCCTTTTTCCCTTAAAAAACTGCCTAGAATTGCCATTAATGTATTCAGTACCATTATCAAAGTGTAATGCCTTGATTTTCCTCTGAAATTGGTTCTCGATTAACTTGCAGAAGTTTTGGAATACCACAGCCACTTCTGATTTATCCTGAATCAAAAACACCCAACTGACTCTTATATGGTCATCTGTGAAAGTCACAAACCACCTTTTTCCAGTTCTGGTCTTGATCCAAGATGGTCCCAAAACATCGCTGTGGATTAATGAAAAAGGTTCAGAAGGTCTATAGTTCTTTCTTGGGTAGTTGTTTTTGTGACTCTTTGCAAGGATACACGATTCACACACAAAATCAGGGACATTCTTATTTACTTTATTGGGCAGTAGCCTTTTTAAATACAATAGGTTAGGGTGATCGAATCTATTGTGCCACAACTTTATTCCTTCTATTTCAGCTCTAGAACTGATCAATCCTTGAGCTTGTCCCTTCACCGAATCCTCCATGCTCAGGTATTAGAGTCCATCCTCTAGTCTAGCACTGCCAATCATCCTCTCTGAGAGTGTTTCTTGGAAAACATATGTTGAGTCACCAAAGAACACTCTACACTGTGCATCTTGTATAAGTTTGCTAATAGACACAAGATTGCACGCTAGTTTAGGAACATCTAGCACTGATTTTAGGTGTAATTTAGGTGTTAGCATAATTGTGCCTGTGCTTGCAATGGGTGCAAATGACCCATCTGCAATCCTGATTTTCTCTTGACCCGAAGAGGATTCATAGGTTTGGAACAAAGATGATTGACATGTCATATTGTCAGTAGCCCCTGAGTCAACTATCCATAGATTATTAGATGAGGAAGTGTATTTATGATTACCTTGTTGCGTGCCAAACTTTGTTGAATACCCACTGCATTATCTTGTGGCCTTAAGAGTTTCTGAATGTAAATTAATTGTTCAGTGCTGAAGACTTCAGTCCCAATTCCTGCCACATTCACTTCTTTCTGCCCCTTCTGATCATTTGTCTCAAAAGGTTTTCCTTTGAGTTTCCAGCATGTTTCTCGTGTGTCTAGCCTTTTTACAAAAGTCACACCAAAGGCCAGCCTTGGCATCCTTCTTTCCTCGTTGCTTGTTGAACCGAGCAGCCATAGCAACATCTTCCTTGGCTAGCAGCGCAGACCCTTCCAAAGGCACAGAGTTTCCTGAAGTGTTGGTATTCTCTTTAACCATTACTACTCTCCTGGTCTATTCCCGTCGCACCTCTGCAAAGGCTTCATCGATCAATGGCAGAGGGTTCCTGCCTATGATCCTCCCCCTGACTTCATCAAACTCAACATTGAGTCCTGCCAAGAATTTGAAAATTCTTTGTTATCAACAATCTTCCTTCCCTTCAAATACATTGCCACCGATTGGGATCATTTTAGAAAGTTCCTCCCATTAAGCTTCGTGGAGGTGATCCGAAGAGAGGTTCTCCATTCGGTATCTCCAGTGTTGGATTGGACAGTAGTTGTTCCAGAGTTAACTTCTCAAGTGGACATGATTATTCCTGTTTTTTGTTTTTTTCAGAGAATACCGTATGTTGCTCTGATACCAACTTGAAAACAGTGGTATTCTCTTCTGTATTTCATTGTTGGAAAATTACACTAATTTATACATCTAGATTGACTTGAATTTAGGAAGATCCCAGCTAACTTTTGGGGATTTCTCTGACTGATGCTAACTTTCCTTTCTAATAAGCTGCTAATTACACTTTATATATATAACAGTTCATGTTCACATTCTACTTTCCACAGAGGTGATCGAAATCCATAAAATTTGGTGCTAGTAATTGTGGTTTTAGATTGAATCTCATTCAGCTCATGCGATAGAAATAAGTTACAGGGATTAGCATAGCTAATCAAGTTGGAAGGACTTAAATAAAGAATACTGTAAACTTTAAGGACTGGTCAAAGCACTTGCTTGGCCAAATGTAGCTCCGCCTATGACTTAAGTTAAATGTGCATTCATGCATGCTATTCATTCTTTATCAATTTGAGAAGTCTATTCATTCTTTAAGTTAAATGTGCATTCATGCATGCTATTCATTCTTTAGCAATTTGAGAAGTCTATTAGTTGCACATTTTACTTTGTGATGTGATCAAGTCATTGTTTCATTTTATTGAAGTTTTCTCGTATGCTGTCCAAGAGGGCATGTCAGTAGTAATATTTTTCATGGGAATCAATAAACAAATATGCAGTTAGAACTTAGACTGAGATGATGTGGGGATGGTGAATGGGCTGCTTGACTTATTATTATTAGTGCAAATGCTTTGATCTTGTTTGCCAAAAAAAAAGAGATATTAAGTTTTTGCAATTGTGACATTAACTCCACATGCTTTTAGAGTTTAAATGAAGGCCCTAGGCTTAGAAAAGGAGAGAATTTGCTCCAAATTTGGATGGGATACTTGTTTTCTGTACTAGAACTTGTCCTGTCAATTGCACCATTATTAATAAGCAATCTTTTAGGTTTGATTTCAAGTATGTGTTTATTGGGAAGCATACTGTGTTTGGGAAATGAGGATATTTTGTTGGTAGGAGGTAGGAGATGTGGCTGTAGCATTTATTTTTGGAGCACAATATTCTATAATATGCCCATTTGCTAGTTTATCCAAAGAATTATCTGATAAGTATTTGGCAAGCAGAGGCAATAGTGAAGTGCAAATCGTGGTCTTCAATTCAAGAGAAGACAATGTCAAAATGTTGATTAGGCAAGGCATACATAGGATGCTCATTGTTGAAAACTGTTCCCAACTTGTCGTAGTGTTTTATGTTAGGAATATGAAGATGCAGCTGCAGAAAAGTAGGGTAATATGCAAGCGTTATAGGTGTCTTTCTTTGGTCTCTGAGACGAATAAAATATGTTCTCCTTCTGTTAAATTTTCTATTAGCATACTGATGATCATCTGCTGGATAATGTTCCTGTTTTTATATTTTCTTTTTGCTAATTCATTTCACTTTTGATGTAGTCCAAGTGGCTAGTGCATTTGGTATTTTCTATTTAAATAACCACTGAGGAAGGTTATTGAAAATGATTCCGCTGCAGGTTCATAACTCATTTCATGACCTAGAAGAATCAAATATTCTTCGGCCCTATATGAGTGATGCAATAAAGGAAATATCTAAAGCCTGCCAAGCTTTTGAAACGAAAGAATCAGCCCCACCTACTGCTGGTGTGTAAGCCCTTAAGGATGATCATCTTCATTCCTTAATTATCTAAATTTGAGTTCTTCTGTTGATTTAGAAAAGAAAAGAAAGAAATCATGAGTGTTTCACTTCTGTCCAACAGTTATGGCTCTCAGAACACTTCAAGCTGAGATTACGAAGATCTACATAATCAGGCTTTGCTCATGGATGCGAGCAACTATTGAAGAGATATCAAAAGAGGAAACATGGTTTACAGTCTCAATCCTTGAAAGGAACAAATCTCCATACGCAATCTCTTTCCTGCCTCTTGCATTCCACTCAATTATAGCCTCAGCGATGGACCAGATCAATTTGTAAGTGGGTGGAGCTTGCAATTTTCCTTAAATTATGCGTGACTATGAGCATTATTTGATTGAATTAACCAAATTTAGCAACTTTAACTCTTCTGTTGGTGTGGAAACATTACGTTGACTACCTTACTGTTAGTGTTAGGTTGGCTGTTGCAATCGCTTCTGAAGAGTTATTTGATGTCTCGTGTGGTGTTATCAGCTTACTTCATCTGTGTTAAACTAAGGAGAAATGTTCTTCTGTAGAATTTGATTCTTTGTTAATATTAGGGGTGTTCGCGGGACAGGACGGGACGAATATCACAAATCTCCAGTCCGGTCCCATGGTTCGGAGATTTTTTTTGTTAAGATCCAGACCCGTCCCATAGATTAAAAATCTCCATTCCGTCCCATCCCAAAATTTCGGGACGGGTCGGGACAGATATCGGGGATTTTGGGATAGAGAAAACGGTTTCGGAATTGGGACGAGGATCGGAGAATTTTTAAAATATTACTTATTTTTACAAGAAATAGGTGTTAGCAATCATCTTTAAATAAAAAAATATCGGTATGCAAAACAAATTTGAAGAATATCAATTTTTTTATCTTGTCTAAGAATGAACAGATGATTTAGTCCAAATAAGATATAAATGTATAACATTTGAAGTCATAATACGAAGGTCATATATTTTAGCAACAATCATCAGTCGTTTCATCAATTATGATATCGAAACTCATAGCTTGAATATTTATCAAGTTAATTAAGAAAGTCAAAACAAAACCACAATATATTTCTTGTAACCAATTCTGTACCTTTAGAAATTTTACTAATCAGTTATATTCAAACATGTTTAAAAAGTTTGTATTGAGTATTGAACTTTATTATTTGGTATTGAGTATTATTGTTTTTATTTATAATTTAGATAATTATATTTATTTTTCGGTTCTATTTTCGGTTCTTTGGGACAGGACAGAACGGGTCGGGACGGGACAGTTTTCGGGATGGATATTGCTTAATATCCAGAACCGTCCCATAAGAAAAATTACGGGACGGAACGGGACGAGAAAAGTCAAAGTCAACGGATCTTTTTCGGTTCCAGTTCTAATGGGACAGGTTCTCGAGTCGGGTCGGGAATCTCCAAATCCCGTGAACAGCCCTATAATTCACAACTATATTCACACATTTCAACTCATATTTTAAATCATGCAAGTCCACATTAATCACATATTCATGTAAATCAACACGATTCCATTTTCTCAAC
>CANYCX010320035.1:0-14966 GCA_948193385.1 Breynia disticha f. nivosa
TGCACTTCTGTGTTTTTTTCCTAGTATAACATGCAATGATTCGAACAACAATCAATTTTCTGTAAAGGCAAGCCCAAACCTTCGACTAATTTCTTCATATCGTAAAATGTCATTGGTAATGTATTCTCCAGTGGCGAACACCGATGGAACCAATTAGAAATTTGATTAAATCCACGTTCTAAAATTTGATTCATCGATTTAATATTCAGCAACTCGGTTGTCGCTGCTAATTGTGTTACCTCGCATCCTTCATACAAGGGTCTACTTGCTGATCTTAACATGTCATAAATTCTTTGTGCTTCTGGGTTTGGTTCCCTAGGAATTGTAAAATTTTCTTCGCTTTCGTAATCAAAGATGCCTTAAGGAGCACCAGCCATTACCATTTGTGCAACTGGAACAAGATCAGCTTGATAAAAAATATTTCTTCTTCTTGCTGCGATAGAGTTGCATACAAACTCGATCCCTCGTACTGCGCAGACTATTGCAATGCTAAATTAAATTTCTCTCGCATTTCTCCTTGGTATCTCCAATGAAAATAATCCGGAATAAACATTTTAATCCCGATACTTTCTTTTTACAAATACTAAAGATTTCATTCCTCTAAATCATTGGCAAGAGCTGCCAAAATATAGTCTTGAGCAATACAACCCATACATGAAGGCCTAAAGAAAAGCCAAATGCCCTAACAAGTATGATGAGCATACTGATTCGCACACCTCCTGATAAACACGACATAGACATTGGTCAGTGTTGACAAAATGTCTTTACAATTATGAACCAGTAAACCAAAATTTGAATCAATAAAGGAAGCCCTTGCATTAGCATAGTCAAATTCAATAACAATATTCGATCCTCATTTATCCTTAATCCATGAAAACACCTCCATAAATCCCGGCACATTTAATTATAAGTATTAGAACGTAAATTTGGAGGCGTTACATTTTCTTTCAAAGCCAAGGAACAAGCTTTTGGTTTTGATATAGGACAAGGAAGAAATATGAAGATTGAGAGAACTTTTAAGTAAAGCTTGGAAGTGTTAAACGTACAAGTGAGCTGATTTTGGTCTTCTCATATACATATTTTTTCCTATAATTTTCCATACACACATTAGTCCTTGAATTTTATTTCCGTCTCTTTTCACATTTAACCTTTTATTTCACTTAAATCATTTAGTAATGAATGCCAATCAATAATGCACACTTTATACATATGTTTATCAATGAAAATGATGTTGGTTTAACAAGTTTTCGAATTAGGAACTTTACATTGGTCATTATTATATTCAACGATGAAACTGTATTTATCCAAAATAGTAAAGAGTTGATCTGCTGCTACTAATTTCTCATCATACTTTTCTTCGCAACTTAGCATCGAAACTCTTTGAACCAAAATTGACGTCAAGTTCATTTCCATCAATAATGAAATTTAACAGAGAAAAAAACTATTATCGAGCCGAACGTCGAATCACTCCTGAGCAGTTCACCTCATTTACACCCATATGGTGGACCATCCGATTGAATGAAAGACAATTTACATCTTCAATTCATGAAATACATACCAGGTAAACAGACCATTAGTTAGCTCTTAGGAATTCAATATCTTTAAGCTTTCTGGATCACAAACCAAATCATCAAAGGAAGACTTATATAAAGCATTATAAACAAATTAAAGTCATGATTACAAGCAAGTGGGTGGTTTCTGATGGCCATAAGAATTACCAATCGCATTAGAGCACCATGAACTTGTAGCTTCTCCTCCATTGCAGGACAAATTAATGTTCTTCAGAACTATATTTCTGCACGGATACCATTTGCTGCACTTCAAATTAACTGCTACCGGCGAACTTGATAATCCCCATATATTATTATATGTAATATCTTTAATTTGGATATGCGATGAGACCTGAAACACAGTAAAACCAAATTCATCTTAAATTGCATTCATCAATCTTACATTGCAGTTCAATTTCAATTGGAGAGGAAACTTGAAATTTACCCTAGCGTCGCAAGGAGGAGAGGGACAGTATTGCTGATCAATAATAATGGGATTGTGGACATTATCCATTTGAATATCATGGTACGTAAAGTTGGCAGCAAGGCCAACCACAGACGAAGCCCATGTCTTGATTCGGACACCATTAGTAGTACCATGAAAAGAGCTGTTTCTCACAGTCACACCAGTAACAACATCCTTGATAGTCGCGTATTTCCCCATGCTTCCTACACTAATTCCATGACCAGGACCGCAATGCACTTCTGATATATCAATGTTCCAACTTCCGGAGATTATTGCAACACAATCATCACCAGTGCCTATTATTGTACGTGAAATTCTGATTCCATTCGAATTCCCAATTTTGATTCCATCTGTGTTTGGACTGTCATCTGGGGCTTCTATTCTTAGTTTGTATATATCCATGTTGTTGCATGCATACAAGGAAAAGTGAGCATTTCTGCTGTTCAGTGATCTGATGTGATGGACCTTAGCGTTGTTCACGAACTCAAACTTCATTGACTGGGGCAAAACAACGTGAACAAGTTAGACTTTCATGATGAAATAACACAGAAAAATGGTTAGAGGAAACCTAATTTACTTACAATTGGAAGAGCACGACAGTTGGTATTTCTTGCACAATCATTTAGCCTCCAAACTTTGTATCCTTGAGCATCCAAGATGCCACCACCACTCACAATCAACCCACTCACATATCTAAATGTGATCCAATTTTCATTGTTTGAGGTGTAGCCCACAGGCATTAAGGTCCCTCTTAGAACAAATGCTATCGATGAACTCTTGCATGGCCCGATGAATAACACTGAATCCAACACGTATTCTCCTTCTGGGATCAAAACCATTGTCCTTCCTCGACTTTGACATGCTCCATACCATGCCCTTAAAAATGCCTACAACAATCAACCTCAATTATAACTCATTCCAAGTCGTCAATAATACTAAGAAGAAATAATTACATACGTTGCTGCTGTCCGTCTTGCCATTTGGGACTGCACCATATCGATTGACATTAAAAACCATATAAGGATTGCTTTGGGCATGACTTGACCAGATTAAAAGGGATATCAGCACAGAAAAACTAAGAAAATCCATAGCTTCTACCATCTCAGAGCTCTTCCGTTTACAAATCTCTCACAATGGTAAACGGTCTATGGATTTTCTGCAGAAAAATTAACCATTCTATTGCCTTATATTACTCTGATAATTAGAATTTTATTTCCTTAATCAAGCACCCGTTAATTGCATGTTACGATTTTTGTTGATTGAGTTGACATTTTAGGTCGCAATTTATTAGGTAACTTATAATTCTTTACATATTTGGATGATTTTTATTGCTTCAGTTATGAAAAAGAATATTTGTAAGGAAGGATAACCTGAAGGCTGAGGATTATTGATGCACCATAAGAAGAAAGATTTTATCCATCGGTCAAGGATATTCAATACAATAAATGAATTTTAGCTTTTGCATCAGAACATTAGCGAGGAAAATATTTTAAAGCCAACACTTCATTTTTAAAAAAATGTTTTTAATTTTTTAACATTTAGTATTAATAAAAAAATAAGTCAATAAAATTATAACTTAAAAATAAACAGAAAAAAATTAATTATTCTTAATTTATTTTTTAAAAAATATCTTTCCTTATAAAAAATAGAATTATATTTTTAATTATATTTTTAAATATTTGAATATAAAATAAAAAAATAAAATTTCAAAAAATAAATTCAAAACATGAAAAATATTTTTCTAAAAAAATAATTTCTCGTCAAACAAACAGAGCATAAAGTTTTTGTCAAACTCAAACATTTGGCTACAGTTTGTTGAGATTCCCACCGACAATTCTGTGTCAAACGTATTGACACTATTTTATCTTCAAATCTATTTTCTCGATGAACAGAAATACAATGTCAAATATAATTTGACTCAATTTTAGTATCCAAAAAGCTAAACGTAGAGTTGGCAATAACAACCAAACCCGAGGGGTTACCCATTCCCTACTTGTTTTGATCGAAAAAACCCGATTTGACCAGTGGTTGGGATGGTATTACCCGAAATTGAAAAGCTGGTTCGGGTCGGGTATGGTACATATTGAAACCCGAACACGTACCTGACGGGGTTCCTGTCACGGAATACCTGTAATGCCCCAAAATTCGTATTTAATTAAAATTATTAAATAAATATCTAGGAAAATGCGTAAAAAAATTTTGCAATTTTAGTTAAGGAAAATTTAAGGAGGATTAGAATTGCGAGAAATTATGTAGTCGGGATTTGAGTGTGGGCCGAGTGGATGAGAGGTTATGAATGGAATAGTAGATTAAACCCAACCACTAACCAAACCCTAAAAACCATTTTTCCCTTCTCTCCTCCCACTCACACGTCTCTCTCTCATTCCCCCCCCCCCCTCTCACATCATTCTCTTCTTCTTCTTATCTCCCTAGATAAAAGCTCCCTTCCACCTATAACCATCCTCAAAATCTACAGCTAAGGACGTTTGGAATCGATTTTAGGTTGAGTTAAGGGACTCGGAATCACTGGGAGAAAGACGCCCCTGTATAGTGACGAAAGTGGGGTTTTCCAAAATTCAGTTCCATGTGTGTTTCGTCACTTGGGTAAGGTTAAATAACAGTTATTGTTAATGTTTTAGGTGTTGGAATGATTGGGTGTTGTGAGGGGTGTGAGATTGAAGCTTAATTGGTGGGGTTATTAGCTAGTGTGAGGAAAAAGTGGTTAGCTAGGATAGTGGAGTGTGAGTTAATTATATAGAAAGTCAGTAAAGTGTCTATTTTTGTTAATTAAAGTCACTAAAGTGAATTTCTTTCTAAGAAAACCACTCAAGTGAATTAAAAATTTAGCCAAAGTCATTCTTTTCCTATTGCTATTACATAACCATGCCACGTCAAGCCCAATGGAATAATTCTAGGTACAAAAAAATTCTGAAAGATTTACTACATAATTCCTCAAAATAATAAAAAAAATCAAATTTCATATAATTCCTTAAAGAACGTTTTCGACTATATTTCTTAACAAATATACTGGTGGAGCTTTCTATTCGTTGCAAAATTTCGACTAGTTCCACTAAAATAAATGAAATTTCATTTATTTTCATCTAAAAAAATTTGTCGTCGAAATATTTTTTTATACATACTCCTCCAATTAACTCAAGGTATTTTTTTCTCTCTCTTCACTCTTATCTCTCTCTAGTTTTTATCTTCTATTCATTTATCTATCTTTTTATTTATTTATTTTTATTTCTCATATTTTAATTTTTGACCTTTCATTTTATTTATTTATTTATTTATTTATTTCTTATATTTTAAATTTCATCTTCATTATTATTATAAAATAATAATATTGTTCTTATTATTAATAATTATTATCACAAAGAAAAATTAATCTTAAATTATTTTTCTGGCAAAATTTTGTTGGAAATTTTTTTCAGCACCGAATAATTTTCAACAAATTTGAAATTAATTTTGTAAGATTTTTTGACAGATTTTGTCAAAAATCATTTTCCAACGAGTCTATTTCTAATGAATTTCTTCAAAATTTTACGATGAAATTCGTCTGAATACATTCGTCAAATTTTATTTCTTTCAGTGAAGGTGAATTGGTAATTAGGTTTGATGTGGCATAGCGACGTGGTAGGAATAAGAGAAGAATGACTTTAACTAAATTTTTTATTCACTTCAGTGACTTTCTTGTAAAGAATCTCACTTAAGTGACTTTGATGAACAAAAAAGGACACTTTAGTGACTTTCTGTACAATTAACCCGTGGAGTGTTGGGAAGTTGTGAGGATATTGATTAAAAGCATTAATGAGGTTAGGTGCTGGAAAAATTAATTGTGGTTGTGGTAGGTATAGTTATTAAGAAGGGGTTACAGAGGAAAGAGCAAAAAGGGGAGCGAACCTAAGTAATAAAGCATCCATATAAACCACTCACATTCATCATATATATAAATGGAATAAATAATATTAATGTGGAAGTATAATTGTAAATGATAAGGAATGCGAGTCGTGGCGAGGGAGGCTCCCAAGCGAACCGCTAATGTTTCTCTGATGTCTCTCTTTCTTACCTCTTCTTCCTCAACTCCTCTCAAATCATTCTCTCTTTGTCTATTTTTCTTCAAGAAGCTCTCTTCCTCCTCACATTCCTCCTCAACTCTTTTCAGGTAAGATTTTGTAGCTACTTACAAATTAATTTGTAGTCTTTTTTTAGATTGTGGAAAATTACTTAATTATATGGCTACATTCTTTAAATTTGTCTTTGGGCATGTTGAATTGAGTTGAATGTTTCATTTTCTATAATGCAAAATAGGCATGTTTTTCTGGTAAGAAATCTACATGGGTGAGCATCTAAAAATTGTATGAGCATATGTCATGATAATTGTATATATGAATTCTAAAGATGCTCATAAACCAACATATATGAGACTTGAATTACTAATCTCTAAAAACACAATTCAAGTATTAAGGTTTTTAAAACAAAAGGTTTAAAGAATGATTCTAAATATGGTTAGAATTTGGAAAAGAAAGGTAATTATTTTGAGTTATCAATACATTTTATGCATGCGAGAGGCTTGGGTATGTGGTAGTAGGTAATATTTTCATTCATGTCTCAATAATACATAATTTCATTATTTTTCTTACTAACCATTTGCTGATGAGCACAGGGCATGCCAAATATTTAATGGGTCGTGTTGAGTTGTTAAACATGTGAGAAAGTTGGAAATTGGAACATGAGCTGTCATGCGATTCTTAGCAAGGAGAGTGCTGAAACCAACATGGTCATGTTGGGCATCAGAACACTACTTAATCAAAATAGGACATAGAATTCATTTTACACAAAACAGAGAGAGAAAATCTGAGAGATAGATAGAGAGAAAGGAGAGTTTTTGGTGTTGGAAAGATACAAAATTGATCTTAGGAGTAAGCCAAGTGTTGATATATAAGTCGGTATCGAGAATCAGCAAAGGTAATCTTTATTAATTATGAAGTTAATTAGAATTTTAAGAAGGATTTAGCTTAGAATTGTTAGGAGTAGATTAGTAACATTCATATTATTATATTATGGAATTGATTGTGACAAAGAATTGTATAAATGATTATATAGGACGACAGGTTAGACACACAGGACAGAGTTCGGATGCATATCGCTGAATTAATAAAAATAGAGAGATTATGAACAGAATGAAGAAGTTCAAACATAGAAAAGAGTGAATTTCGAGGATGAAATTTTTTAAGGGGGAATTTTTGTACATTCCCATCCTAAAACCCTATAGTTAAGTAAAATAAGTAAAAAGATTAACATGATTAATAAGTGATTAGTGAATTTAACAAAGATAAGAGATAAAACGTAAGTTAAATTGTAATATTGAACAAATTAAGAGTCATACGAGTTAAGGTTACGGAGAAATGAAGTTTGAAAGTAAAATTGGTGACAAAATAGAGGAATGGCACAAGGGGCGTGCTGGCAACACGGGCAATGTGCTACTGGAAAAGTATATGAGCACGATCATGCTCAAAAATGAGAAGAAAAATGGGATTTTATGCTGACACAGTCATGCTTGTAACGCCCTGAAAGTGGTATTAATTCACAATTTTAGCTAAAATACGTCAAAAAAATGAGCATAAATTTTTCGCGATTTAATTGTGAGAAATTTATTAAGTGCATAAGTGAAAATAGTTTAATTGGGAATTTAGGAATTAAGGAAACATTATAAACTTCGAGAATATTGAAGCTGACATTAATGTGTGGGCCGAGTTAGAAGTGGGTTATGAAGTAAATAGCCATAAGGGCAAAACCGTCCAAATCAATTACCATTTAAAAACCCTAATCTCCTTTTCCATCACCACCCACACGTTACTTTCCTCCCCACTCCTCTTCCGTAGTTCAAAAACCCTCACTAAAATCATTCCTCACGAAACCCTAGTGTTAGGGAGATCCGAAAGCGAATGGTGAGTGAATCTCGGTAAGTTTTCCTCTATTTTTGTGAATCCCGTTCTGTTTTTGTGAATCCTGTTTTTCCTTGAACCTCCGACCGCATATCTCTTTCGTTTGAGCTCCGATTTGAGCAAATGATAGGTCGTTGGAAAGCTTAACATGTATACTATCTGGTAGTAACGATTTTTTGGGTTAAATTGTGATTTAGGTGCTCAAAATCGATGTTAGGAAGCAACCCTTACAAAGTGACGAGTTTGGGTTTTATGCACCGGAGTTCTTTTCTGAGTTTTGTCGCTTAGGTAAGTTTCTTGAGAGTTTATTGATGGTGTTTAAATGGTCAATTTTAAATGGGTGTGTATGATGGGGGTGATTGAAGTAAAGAAAGAACGATGATTAAGGTTTTCAAAAAGGAAATGTAGGAATTAGGATGGTTAAGCTGTTTTGTTGGTATGTGACATTAAAGAATAGCTAAACAAACTTGTTTGGTACCTTAATGGTAGTTGGTGTTAAGAAAAGGAAAAGAGGAAGTTAGAGGAGGAAGTAATAACACTAATGTAATTGTGCATATCTTAGGCATTCATTCATTTTTATAATTAAATGAATGCTAAAATAATGTGAAATTATTATATTAATAATAGAGAATCGAAATCGCGGTGAGGAAGGTTCGTAACCGAGCCGTTAGGCGATCCTAAAAGGTAAGTAACACGAGCGCAGCTTCCCTAAGCTGGATGTTTGCGGGAAGGCATGTTGATTGTATTCTGAGAATGTTAAATCAATATGATAGCGTCATGCTTGTGTTGTGGTTGGAATGGTTTTGTTGTGATATGATCATGAGTGAGCTTATGTTGATAGGTTATGTTGGCTACGCTAATATTGTGTTGAGATTGTTGTTAGTTAATGATTGGTTGATTGATAATTTGTGAGATGGTCACGTGATGTATTTGCATGGTTGGTTTCACGGAATGAATTATGTGGCTTAATATGAATATGTGGATTTCTTAAAAGATGAATGAAGTTATGCTCTGTTAGGTTTGAATGCAAATAAATGTTCGGTTTATGTTGTGGAAAATAATGTGCCTTGTTTTGCTTAAGGATAAGAAAATTGTATAATGAGATGAGTTTATGAGTTGTCGCTATGGCCATGATAGCTCTATTTTATTGATTGGTAAATTGTGTTATTGATTGAGATTGATGGAATGGTTGAATTTGGAACTTGAGTGTAATTGATGATGTGAAAGATCAACGATTGTGTGAGTGTTGAGATTGATTGAATTGGATGCTGGTTAATGTGTGTTTATGTTTTGTTGGCTATGCTTAGTGATTATTGATATTGTTGAGAATGTTTTATGCCCAAGCTCAATATTTTGATTGTGAAGCATAGCATGGTCGGATTGTGAATGCATGATGAATGCATGATTTGGTTCCATGGAATGTGCATATATCATTCATGCATCGAGGGCTCTTAGTGAGCAATTTATAAAATGATAAGGGCTCTTAGTGAGCATAATGGGGGAGTGGTTATAGCTTAAAGGTTATATCACACGTCAGGGATTTAAGTCTGAGTTACGACCTCTGACGATATATCAACAACCTACCTTGGGCTACACGTCTCAGGCTAGACCTGGACCTCTAAGAGCAAAGGAAAAGGGTTCGGGGTCATACAGGCCTCTACATAAATATTACGGGTAGTATATGACAAAATACTACACCGGGCATATGGAAATTGCTCGTTACGCAGACATGTGTACGATAGTGCCAGGCTAAGTAAGGGCAATATTCAGGCCAAGTAAGGGCATAAAATCTATGGTCCATAGTACTTTATAACCACATACTCCAGGCTGAAAGGCCCATTTGCAAACGTCAACTTTATGGCCAAAACAGGGCATAAATTTAAAACTAAATAGGATCCCAAGTGATCATGTTTAGGAATGTATTAGATAACATGTATTCGTAAGTATCATTTTGCATATGATGAGTTCTTTATAAATTATGATATGCAGATGCATATGTGACTATGAAATGATTGTTTCTGAGTATGTTTTTTTGTCTCGTGTTGATTGGTTGTAAAATATTAAGATAGTGAATTGGGTTGTCGATGCCATGTCTGTGTTTAGTTATGAACTTGGTGAGGAATAGAATGTAATGATATATATATATGGTTATGATTTGGTTGTGAATATGATGATTTATGGGCGAAGTGTTTTGATATGGTTGTATGTGAAACGAGTATATGAATTGGAATTTCGTGATACTTGTGAGGATTATATGAATGAGTTGGATAGTCGGTAGCCTAATTGTTTGATTGAATGTCGAGTGATATGAATGATAAAATGAGATGTGTTAGTGCCAACCTCTTGATTATATGTTAATCAATTTGGATATTATAGATACATATATTGATCCTGAATGAAGGTTATTTGGTTGGGTGAGTATTTGAGGATGTAGTCATGATTGCTATATGTGTTGATAATGAAAATTGAAAGATGAATTTTGTTGTCTAATAATTGAATTGGGAATGATCAATTGGGCTAGGAAAGTGTTAAATGAAGTGTATATGTTGTTATTGTTTTTTTTGTCAGGACACCAGAGATTCACGCATGGTGGCAGCAAAGTACGCGAGCTCGCTATGATCACGCGTACTTTGCCACGACAACGAATTTATTGGCACCAAAACTACGCGGTGTGGTAGCGACAACGCATACTCGCCTAACACCACGCGTAGTCTCCATTGATCACGTGTGCATCTCTGATTTCTGGATGTAAGTGTGGGTTATTTAATTGAAACTTAAGTTTGTTCGAGTGAAATGTTACGACTTGATTAATGGATAACATAACATGGAATTGATTAGGATTTTGTACTTGTTATAATTTGAAATGAATATGAATAAAATGAAAATAGGGACGGTTGTCTATTTTGGTAAGTGTTACTTATTGAGTTTCATAAATCACTGCGTTTTATGTCTGCCTTGTGGGCAGGGATTTGAGGGGTACAGTGGAGGTGCAATAGCGAACTTGCTACTAGAAAGACCGAAGAACCAAGGTGGGCCATGCACTAAGGATTAATTGAAACTAATGCCATGTTATTGTATTGAACATTATTAATGTATATATTAGCATTTGGATTTGAATTGATTTCTTTCCTCGTAAAATGAAATTGAGTTTGTAAACATGCACTTTTTGTGTTATTTTCTGTATTTTTCAAACTTTTATAATTCATTATTCAGACAACTAAAGTATATCAAAATGGTAAATCGAATGCGCATAGTTAAATGTTTTCTACTCTTTTATCTTTAAATGTTTATTTTTCAAAAATAATTGATTTCCAAGTTCGGGTACCATTCGAGAAAAGAGTATATGTGAAATTGAATGGTAGTCGAATTTGGGGGTCACAGTGCTGGTATCAACACGTGTCGTGCTGAGTTGCTAAACATGCAGAAACATTGGAAATTGAAGTGAAACGTGGAAACATAGAATTGGCACTGGTCGTGTTTGGCATTAGACACTTATTTAAGCCATTTTGAATATAAAATAGAGGCAAAACTAAGCAAGAAACAAAAGAGAGATAGAGAGGAGAATAGAGAGAGGGTGGAAAGGAGAAAAATAGTGATTCTGAGCTAGGAATTGAGTATAAGACATCACATTGATCGTAGAATTGAGCCAGGATTCAACTCGTATAGCTGAGACAGGAAACTCTCAGAAATAAAGGTAATAATTTATGAAGTTTATATAAAGAGTTATTGTGATCAAAGGCTTAAAGTTAGGAATTTTTGATAATTGCTGAGATAGGAGTTAATAGGTGAAACACCCTAAACTAATTAGCGTATAACTCATATAATTTAACTTATAATGCAAAAGCGTTTAAAAATTTATGGTTGTGGAGAGAGGAAGTGATGAGAAGCTGCAGCTTACCCATTTACTATACTATCTTTTAGCACCTATTCCTGAAATAAAAATCGTAGTTAAATGACTTGCGGGCTCAGTGAGTAATCATCTATAATTACTTATCATCTTTTATATCTATCTATTCCTTTAGTTTTGTAATTCTGTTTACATACGTGAGGACACGTATATCTTATCATCTGTATACTTTCTCTCTATTTTGTTTCTGTGTTCTATATTCTATATTCTTTTATACTTATTATTATATGAAAATGTGAACTGTGTTGTATTAAACTATACTGTGTATACTATGTTGTACTATACTATGTTATGTTAGACTATTCTCAACTATACATTCGTCTCCATTATCCATTCATCTCCATTATACATCTGTCTTCGAATATCACCACTATCTGTATAACCACCACTCACGTATCACCACCATTATCTATGTATCCTATATCCTGTGTATCATGTGAATGTGTAATCATATGATTATGTTTTCATATGACTGTGTTCTTATATCATTTGTATTCTTTTATAAATTCATATTTATTTAATCGTATTTACTAGAATACGATCATATGCCTATGAATTCTGTGAAGTCATGAAGGATTGTGTACTTCCTTTGACATATCTATTGTTCTATATTTATTTTTGTATCTGTACTTTCTTAGGATCTTTCCTAGGATTTTGTCTATAATCACATCTATTCTAGCAAACATTTAAATCATTTACTCTATCAATAATAACCATGCTCTAGTAATTCTAATAATTCACGTAAAACTGTATTTAAAATTAAGTCTGGATTACTCACCTGTATCTCTGTATTTTTCTAGCTTTTCGAAATTTTGATCCTGATCTTGTTAACCAGATCGACTTCCTATTTAACCATGTACGTAATTCTCTATGAAAATCAATCCAATAACATATTCATACTTAAAATGCAATATCATTTCTTACCATATTCATCGTGGATTTCTCGTATTGATTATCGACAGCCCAGTCGCTCATGCAATCGGGTACATGTTTATAGCTTAATTCCTAGCTTAATCACGTAAATCTCTCTATTTTTCTCTCAATATCTCTCTCTATTTTCTCCCTGCTCTCTATTTTTGCTTCTTTTCCTTTCTGTTAATTTTCTACCTGAAATGGACTTATATATGAATGTTGATGTTTAGCATGCTCTTCAGCAAGACCCATGCCGAATAAGGACTTTCCACCTCCTACTTCAATTTCCAACTTTTTTGCATGCTCAACAGCTTAGCAAGCCCTGCGCTGATATTGGCACGACCGTGCCAGTATCCAAACACAATTTTATGCTCATTTTTTAGCATGATCATGCTCATATACTTTTCCACTAACACACTTCCCATGTTGCCAACACGCCTACTGTGCCATTCCTCTGTTTTCTAACCAATTTTGCATTCAAACTTCATTTCTTCATAACTTATCCTTAATTATGATTTATTCATTTAATCATTTCACTAATTACGGGGTTTTAGGACGAGGATGTTACAATAGGATTGAATTAGGAAAATGCATATTGTCATATTGATTTTATAAAGAATTTCGTATATAAATATATAGAACAACAGGCTTGACGAGCAGGACAGGATTGGAACCAGAGGAGTTCCAAATATAATGAATATCTAGGTGAGTAATCTAACTCACTATTTAATAATTGTAAATGATGGTTATGAATTGTGAATTGATTGATAGATATGGTTATGAATTAAATGCAGATATGTGCATACGAACGTGATTAGTATGGAAATGATGATACATATGACTAAATTGTTAAAAATGGAATTATATCATCAAAATGAAACAGCTACATGAAATGCGAAACAAAATGCGAATAAGTACGTGAACGTTATTTGTGTGTGTATATATATAGTTTACAACTTTGGCTGACAGATATACAATGCTGACAGTTATATAGCTTTGGCTGACAGTTATATAGCTTCAGCTGACAGGTTGTATGAATTTTATATATAAATGTTCACGATACGAATATGATTATGATCACAGATGATATGATTCAAAGAAAAAGACAGGAAAAGAATATGATACGTATGATTTAAATATGATCAAGGAATGGTGTATGTTTATATAATTTATGATTAAATAATTACTCACTGAGCCTGCAACTGACCAACTGCGATTGTATATTTTGTTTTTAGGATCAGGTAGCGAGTTGAAATATTCACGAGATGTCTATTGATGGGTCGGCTGCTACTGCCGTACTTTCTCTCTTCACCAAATACTAGTTAGGATTTTTTATATCTTGACATTTGCATAATTGTGTGTTTAATTTTGGATATGATACATGATGTTGTGATTATTGATAGGATTGGTTGAGATTGCTTATTGTGATTTGATGATGATATATATGCGTAAGAGATTATATGATTGTTTATGATTAATTTTCAGGATTGAGAATAATTTAATTATGAGTATATTTCATGTTACAGCATATCTACACAAGTTGTACTTAAATGTTACAGTCTTTGTGTGGTACTGAATTAAAGGGCGTATTGGATCAACAAAAGGCCGAGCCTATGGCTTTGCTAACTAGCACGATCTATGTTCTGATTATATATCTAATCGAGTTGTACAGTGTTTACTTAAAATACGAATATGTTTGAGAATGTATGATTGAATGACACATATGGGTGATTATAGATAGATTGAATAAATCTGCACACTTCTTAACCATTAAAGTTGGACTCTCTTTAGAATAGTTAGCAGAACTGTATAAGCGAGAGATAGTTAGATTATATGGTATCTCTATCTCCATAGTATCTGATAGAGATTCAAGGTTTACTTCTAGATTTTGGCAGACGTTACAAAGTGTGTTGGCTACAAATTTGAACTTTAGTACTACTTCCCATCCACAAAATGATGGACAGATGGATAGAACTATACAGACATTAGAAGAGATGTTGATATCTTATGTTCTGAAATTTTAGGGCTCTTGGGATCGGTACATAACATTGATTGAATTTGCTTACAATAATCAATATCACAGTAGTTGTTAGTGTAAGCTCTAGCCCAATACATTGTTTGTAACTTTTATTATTGATCAATAAAATTATGAGGCATTATTTTATCATATCATGTATTGACCT
>CANYCX010320263.1:0-12753 GCA_948193385.1 Breynia disticha f. nivosa
CAATACAAACTTTTAAAACAAAGAGAAAGAGAAATTGGTTCATGCAAAATCTATTTTTTATAAAACAAATATGAAACAAATAGAATAACATTAATATAAAACAAATCTATGTTTTTTTTATAAAACAAATATAAATTCAAAATATTATATTAATTTTTATTGATGAATAGAATGTATTTTAAAAATTTAAATATGATAATATAAATTAAAATATTTTTATGAATAAAAATGTTCTTACCATACAAAAAATGTGTATCTTACATAAATTTTATTTTTAATATATAATGACATATATACAAGTACAGTAATTATTCAATTTTTTTAATTCACATTATCGTGAATCAAGTAAATATTTATATCTATATTAACGTATTTTTAAAATAATAATAACATCATACTTAATTAGATATTATTAATAGTACTAACCTAGGATGGATAAATATTATAATTGATATGATGATATCTAATTAAATAAATATTTTATAGATAATTAAAATTTTTAAATTTCAAAATATTATACCTAAAATATAAGATTTGAATTTTATTAATTTATTTTTCAAAATTTTTCTAAAAGTTGGACATCTGAATTTCTTAGAAGCTAACATGTGGCAAAAAGAATAACATTACTATTAGAATTACAAGTGAAATACAAATCTATATTTTATAAAAAAAATATACAAGATAAATACAATACAAACTTTTAAAACAAATAGAAAGAGAAATTGTTTCATGTAAAATCTATTTTTTAAAAAAACAAATAGAATAATATTAATATAAAACAAATCTATATTTTTTTATAAAACAAATATAAATTCAAAATATTATATTAATTTTATTGTTGAATAGAATGTATTTTAAAAATTTAAATATGATAATATAAATTAAAATATTTTTTTACGAATAAAATATTCTTACCATACAAAAAATGGGCATCTTACATAAATTGTATTTTTAATATATAATGACATATATACAAGATACAGTAATTATTCAATTTTTTTAATTCACATTATCGTGAATCAAGTAAATATTTATCTCTATAATAATGTATTTTTAAAATTATAATAACATGATACTTAATTAGATATTATTAATAGTACAAACCTAGCATGGATAAATATTACAATTGATATGACGACATATAATTAAATAATTATTTATAGATAATTAAAATTTTTAAAATTCAAAATATTATACCTAAAATATAAGAGATGAATTTTATTAATTTATTTTTCAAAATTTTTATATATTTATTAATATCTATAAGTTATAACTCTAAAAATGCCAAATTATTAGATGAACTAATGCAATTTTCATTCTAATCTACTGTTTTATTTTGTAGGTCAAACATATTTATACTGACATCATAAAAAAAAGTAACATTTTTTATTGTGTTGTATTGTTTATTAGTTGGCTATTAGCCATGACTTGTGAAAAATCATGTTCTTTTTTCAAGAATCGCATATGATGATTAGTGTAAGAGCTACAACCAACAAATTTTTTTAATGAAAACTAATAATGATGTGCTGATGGTTACCTACTCCGTGAGGATGCTAGCAACACCACGCACCTTAGGCCAACATTTTTTATTCAGAGTTTAAAAAATCAATACAATTTAAGTCATCTCAATTCAAGTTATACAGTCGTAGCTGTTATTGAAAATCCAGCTTTGAATTATGCATTTGCTGGCGCTTCTTTTGATTTACAGGTTGGTATTTTTACTATATTTTCACATAATTACTGAACATGTATATATATTTTGAAATTGTGAATAATGTTTTAATATTTAATTAAATTACAGGAATCTGTCAATGGTGTAAGTGAAGGAGATTTTCGTAACCTTGAAACACCAACAAATGATAAAGGTAAAAGAGTCATCGATTTAGACGACGAACACGAAGACACTACATTGGAAGGTAACTTATCAACAAATAAAGTTACAACAAAAAATAAAGATTGAGAAAGATTAGTTTTTTTTCAATGCTGAATACATTTATCAAAATTTTTAGCTATGAGAAATTTAAGGATATTTAAATTTTTTTTGAATGGATTTTGAATGTTGGAGATGTTAGAGTTGGAGGAGAACATAGTAGTGAGATAATTTTTGATATTCCAGAAGATATCCTTATCAAAAGAACCTCAAACCCACTTGCATCAATACTTGAAAGTACATATTTAAATCTGTTAAAAAATTCTAAGAATGTCACGTACTTGCAGGAACACACAATTCTCGCTCCTACACTTGATGTGGTAAATAAGATAAATGACTTTGTGATGTCAATTTGGTTGGGAGAAGACTTGAGTTATGATAGTATATGCAAAGTTGATGAATTGTCAAGTAATCGAGATGATATTTACACACCAGAACAGTATTACTACATTTGGAATGCCAAATCACATATTAACTTTAAAAATTGGTGTTCCTATTATGTTGTTACGTAATATAGATCAACATTCTGGACTGTGTAATGGTACATGATTATCAATTACACAATTGGATAAATATGTTATAGAAGGTGAAATTATATTTGAATGCAACGTTGGACAAAAAGTTTTCATACCACAGCTACTTTTAACCCCTTCAGATATCAAGTTGGCTTTCAAATTAAAAAAAAAATAATTTCCATTAGTTGTATGTTTTTCCATGACTATCAACAAAAGTCAAGGACAATCCATTTTGAACATCAGACTTTACCTTCCAAAATCGATTTTTTCCCATGGTCAAATGCATGTTTCTATTTCTATTTCTAGAGCTAATAACATATATGGTCTAAAAATACTTATATATGATAATGAAGACAACGTGTGCGTTCTACAGAAAATGTAGTTTATGGGGACGTATTTCAAAATTTGTAACAGAAACATATTGAATAACGTAATTTTTCATATATTCTAATTTTTTCAAATTTTTTTATTATATTTTGTTTAATCATCAAATACCCGACGCATCGCGTGGGTTTTGGACTAGTTTCTATCTAAAGTGATTGTAAGTTGTTGTGTCTCTGATTATTCTGTTGGAGCTAAAGTGTTGAATTGGATGGGCAAATCTGCATTTGTGTTGCTTGATCTCCAACTATTAAAGGATATTTTGATACATCGATTTTTGCTTTCGAAATAGCATAGTAAAATTGAAAACTTTCTTCATCGTCATTTGATATTGGTTCTGCTCCAATTGTTTCTTGAAAATGTATACAGGTTTTGTTGGAATGGTGTGATTGGAAAATCTTTTCCAATTTTTTCAGCAGATCGTCAAATGAACTTTCTGAAATGAACACAAATCTTTTCTTCTTGAAACTCGTTAATCTCCAGTTGTTTTCCCAAATACCTCTATAGTATACAAGAATTGAAATGTTTAACATCTTTTTCAAGAACAACTGCAAAGAAATCGAATGGGAAATCAGTAATTTGAATCGGAAAATCGTAATCATTGAATTTTAGGTTTGATTTGTTTTTTTAAAACCAATTTTAGGTTTGATTTGTAGTGATTACCTTTCTATTGTTTGATGATTTTTCTTCTGGAGGTGTATTGGGTCTTGCGAGAATGTGCTTGTTGAAGAATAGACAGGTTAGGCGGCTTGTGTTAGGGCTTTAACGTTTTTGTCGTATAGGATGCAATTTTAAGAAGTAGGGTTATAAAATCTTTAGGGTACTAGAATTTACTGCGATTAAAGTTTTATATTAAGGTATATATGTAACTAACCCTTTAATCTTAGGGGTGTATATTGTAAAAAAAAACCCTTACTTCTTCAACAGATTTAGAGGATTAAAAATAAAAGATTTTAGTTTTTAAAAACCTCAAAAAAATTTACCTTTCACATAAAATTTCTTTATCAAATGAGATTTTCTGTCACCCCTTTGTAAAACTTACATTCATCTTCAGAGCATGCATCCGAACATAGGGTAACTCTTTGATCGGATAGCTAGAACTACGAGTGTAAATGAGTCAGGTTACTCGTGAGCTACTTGAGTTCGAACTCGATAAAAGCTTGTTTGAGCTCGGTTCGTTTACAATCAAGCTTGTTTGTGAACAAAATAGTAAGCTGAGATAGTTAAACGAGCCGGGTCTGAACAAGGTAATACTCGGTTTGAAAACTCGCGAGCAAGCTCGTTTAACGTTCGTGAATAAACTCGATTACACATTTGATTTTTTTATATTAATATGTGACTTTCATATTTTCTTTATATTTCAAATATGGATATGATTTATTTAAAGATGAATCATTTTCATAATAAAATTATATTTTGATAAATTATATAATAAATTATAATAAATTTTATTATATTAATTAAAAATAATAATTTTACTACATAAAAAAATAAAAAACATTAATTATATTGAATAAATGTGTTAATTTTAATTTTATATCGAATAAAATTGTATTTTAATTTTCGTTTAGCAAAGCTCGAAAAGCTCGTGAACAAGTTCGTTTGTTCGTAAACTTTAAATAAGCCTATTCGTGAACAAAATTTTGAGCTCGATACAAAACTCAGCTCGAGCTCAAACTCGTAAAATTTTAAATGAGAAAAGCTCGATTCCTCTGATACTCGGCTCTACTCGTTTACAGCATTAGCTGAACAGATCATTCGTGTACTTCTTCAATGTTTGAAGAAAACTGTTTCTTAAATTGCGAAGCAAATCCTCCTTTTGCACTGACACAGAACGATCTTTCTTATCTTTTGAAGCTTTAAGCAAGCATCATCATACATGCACTGCTCTTTTTATAGTATCGGAGAGTGGTGAAAAGAAAGTGTTTGTTGGAGAGGCCTGGGTCTATCAACACCGACTCTTTTGCTCCGTCAAGTAAGTGCGCTTTGCTAACATTAACCATTGGCTTAGTTGAAGCGCCTCTGATTCTCTTTTTGCTCATTCAATACTCTCATCTCACTTCTTTTTTCGCTGCTCCCATTTCACTAATAACTGATAACTCATAGCTCAATCCTTCATCGCCTTTACTTACTACTCCTAATTTTCTTCTCAGTTCTCTTATCTCACAGAGTTGGAAATTGATTGATATCAATTTTTGACAGAATCCATTAACCTAAAGAAGAAACAAGAAGTTACTTTGTGTTGTGCTTGAATTCCTGTAAATACTGATTTGGGTTTTCGTTGATTTTTCTATTTGTGAGTTTTGCCATCTTTTGAGTTATTGGGAATGAGTGATTTTGGTCTAATTTGGAAAAACAGACACCAAATTATAACCTTAGTATTCTCGGTCTTGTATTCATTACTTGATGAACATATCGAATATATTTTTGTTCCCTGGAGTTTATTTATTATTTTTTGAGAAAGCATGTATGAAATTACTGAATGGGTTCTGATATTATATACGGTACTGTAGTTTCTGAATTTGAATGTCCTGTTGAACTAATTTGCTTCTGTTTTTACTTCACCAATGGTGCTGCTCTTTTCATTTTTTTAAAATTTTTTCTTCATTTTACAGATATATGTAGAAATTTGATCATTTGTTTCCGATTGGTCCTATTTTCCAATGGAGATTGATCTTGAGCTGCCTTCACATGATCATGAGAAATTAGGTTCTGGGTTGAACTCAAATGGTGGAATTATAACTACTTCAGACACAATGGACGTTGCCGATGAGGAGGTTATTTCTCCAAGTGAAAATGGTATAGTTTCCACTGGGCTGACTGCACATGATGATGATGTTACCGGTAACAAGGATCTATTAGACAAAAACGGTAATGTGGATGATGTTCTCGTCAATGGAGCAAAGTTTGAACCGCAGAATAATTTAATATTTGAAACAAAGGAAGCAGCATATTCCTTGTATAGAGAATATGCTCGATCTGTGGGATTTGGCATCACAATCAAGGCAAGTCGTCGCTCAAAGAAATCGGGAAAATTTATTGATGTCAAAATTGCATGTTCTAGATTTGGAAACAAACGTGAGTCAAGTATGGCTACTAATCAACGATCATGCAAGAAGACAGATTGCAAAGCAGGCATGCATATGAAAAGGACATCCGATGAGAAGTGGGTTATACACAGTTTTGTGAAGGAGCATAATCATGAGATTTGTACAGATGATTTTGTTGATGCTATCAAGGGACGAAGCAAGCAATCATGTGTCATTCCATGCCAAAAGAAGGGTATGCAGTTAGCTCTAGATGAGGAGGATATACAAAATTTGCTTGGATATTTTACAGATATGCAGGCTTTGAATCCAAATTTCTTTTATGCTATAGACTTAAATCATGAAAAGCGCTTTAGAAGTGTGTTCTGGCTTGATGCCAAAGGCAGGCAAGACTATAGTATATTTTGTGATGTTGTCTTCTTTGATACGTACTATTTAAGAGAGAATTATAAGATTCCCTATGTTCCAATTGTTGGAGTAAACCATCACTGCCAATACATGTTGGTTGGGTGTGCATTTATTGGGGAGCATACAAAATCAAATTTTGTATGGCTGATGCAGACATGGCTCAAAGCAGTTGGTGGTCAAGTTCCCAGTGTAGTTGTTACTGATCACGACAGATTTTCAAATGAAGCTATTCTCCAGGTGTTTCCAAAGACGCGCCATTGTTATTGTCTGTGGCATATATTAAGTAAGATACCTGAAAATTTATGTTGTACAACAAAGCAAAACGGAACTTTTATGGAAAATTTTGAAAAGTGCATCTATCAGTCCTGGACAGAAGAGCAGTTTGAAAAACGTTGGTGGAAGATGGCTGAAAAGTTTGCTTTGAGGGAAAATGAATGGTTTAATTCTTTACACGAACATCGTAAAAAGTGGGTGCCAACATATGTGCACGATGTGCATTTGGCTGGAATATCCACCACTGACAGATCTAGAAGTATCATGTCTCTCTTTGACTCATACATTAGCAAGGAAGCAGCATTTAAGGACTTTATGGAGCAGTACGAACATTTTTTGCATGACAGAGGTGAAATGGAAGTGAAAGCTGACCTTGTCACACGAAACAGACAACCTACACTAAGGTCTCACTCTGTTATTGAGAAACAAATGTCTGCAATCTACACTGATGCTATATTTAAGAAGTTTCAGCTAGAAGTTTTAGGAGTGCCTTCTTGTCACCTGCAAAGACAAACTGAAGATCAGACAACTGTTAACTTTCAAATTGATGACCTTGCAGAACAGAGTTGTTGCGTATCTTGGAATGAAACAGCATCACAGATATGTTGTTCATGTCGTTGTTTTGAATACAGAGGTTATTTATGCAAACATGCAATTTTTGTTCTGCAAATGTCTGGTTTTTCCAACATTCCTTCCCGTTATATATTGAAGCGTTGGACAAAGTATGCTAAGATCAGTGATACTGTTACTTTAGTACCAAAAGGTCTTCACTATAGAGTACAACGTTTCAATGATTTATGTAAAAGAGTCATCAAGTTAGGTGAACAAGGTTCTTTGTCTCAAGAAGCTTATGATATTGCATTTCAGGCTCTAGAAGAGGCTTTAGTAAATTGTGCAAGTGCTAACAGCACTGTTAAAAGTGTATCAGATCCAAGCACATTTACTGCTTATGGCTTTTTGGCTACGGAAGAAGCTAACAGCAGTAACATGACCAAGTCATCTAAGAAAAAGAAAATCTACCAGAAAGCTAAGGTAAACTGACATTTCAGTTGAAATGAGCCATGTTATATATGTTGTTACGTTATGCATAAAAATTGTGTTTCCTTGAACAAAATCCTGTTTTATATCATAGTTGCGCACTGAGCCAGACAAGACAGCGATCGGCTTGCAGGACAGTTGCGGACAAATGGTTTGTTGCATTTGAGTTTTTAGTCTCTTAAATGGTTTGTGGCCTTTAGTTTCTTTAAATGTAAGTGACCTGTCAATAAAACATGTTCGTATGAACAGATGAACTCTCGAGCACGCTCTTCTGGTAATTTTTATGTTCCAGAACAACAGGATGTACAAGAGATGGTATGAAATATTTATATTATTGTATTTTCAAACAATATTTTTTATAGTGCATACTGATTCTACTCGTATCATGTTAACATATTCTTATGATTATTGGTTTTGTATTAGGACCTGTCCTCGAGGGTGCCACATCTTAATGGTTATTATGGTTCACAGCAAAGCGTGCCAGGAATGGTATAGAATGAAAGTAAAATCTGAGTGAAAAAAAAAACTATGTTTTCTTTTAGCAAAGGTAGTTACATATTTCATGGTTTTGCAGGGAGAACTGGACTCAATTTCGCCTATCCGTAGCAATTATTTTGGCAATCAACATACTTTACCAGGAATGGTAATGGTGTTTTACAAACTATAGTGCAAATGTGAATTTGTTGACAATATAACACAACAGTCCTGACATACTAATGCCACTCTAGGTACAAACACACTCAATGGTGACACGTGTTAATCAATTTGGGAACCAACAGAGCGGATTGGTATTCGAATTTTTTTTGGGAGATAGTTGTTTGGTCTAAAAGTGTCAATTCTCAAATAATGTTTACTGAATGCAGGGTCAGCTAGGCTTCAGGGAACCAACATTGCAGAGCTGTTTTGACATCCACAACCATGACACTTTGTGAACTTGGTACGCCTTTGAATGATTCTTCTATTGAACCATGAATTACATGAACTTTTCATTCTTACAGTACTTTCAATACATACCAACATGCAAATGTAACTATGTTTTTTAAAAAAAAAAAAAAACTGAAGCACCAACACAGTGAGTGCATTTGTACATCCTTATCCCACTCCCTACCAAACTTACCACCAAATGTATCTATGAATGAAACACTGATAATGAAATAGGTATATAGTGATTATTTAGTACAAATTAACTCTTATTTATTCATTTCAAAATGACATAAAGCATCACAAACAAATGGTACTCCCAGCACTTGAAACCACTTTGTGTCCCCCGTGATCTCTTCCTTAGACCTAGCACTCATTAAAAGAAACAAATCACTTGTCATTTCAGCTTATAAATTCAGCCTTCATTTCAACAGGACTTCATTTACCAAACTGTCTAAGTTCATGCAAGAAGAACCTGTGGAAGTAGAGGCCTCTTAAGCCAGTTTTTTCCACTCCAAGACTCTACTTTTCATCTTCTTACCCTTGTCACCATGAAATAACTCCTTAACAATTTGTTCTACATCTTTTCTCTTAAAGTCATTCTTCAACTCAATACCAATACCCCATTCATTGCAACACTTCCTAGAGGTTTCAAATTGGGCGCCATAGAATGGCCAACAAATCAGGGGAATTCCTGATGAGATACGCTCAAGGATCAAGTTCCATCCGCATTGCGGCATGAATCCTCCTGTTGATGGATGGTTCAGGACTTCCTCCTGTTCTTTAGTTTCAAGCAAGAACTCCTTGGATAATACTTTGATGTTTCCCATAATCATGCCTTCTCTAATTATCCACATAAAGTTCTGGTCGCTGTTTGCAAGTCCCCAGCCTAACTCTACAACTTGCTCCATTGTCATCATTGTTAATGAGCTGAAACTTATGTAAATTACTGAATTGGGTTCCTTTGAATTGAGCCATTTGATGCATTCATGTTCCTCTTTCCATAGATTGCAGTCAAAGTCATAGAAATCATTTGAAATTTGATTCAGAAGGAATTGGAAAGGACCGATGCTGAAGACCTTTTGGAACAATGATGAGACATCTTGAAGTTGTTGGTCTTCCAAAACTTCGAAAAAATGAAATATAATGCCTGATGCTTTTGAGGCCTTCTCTGATTCAGAGATTGAGAGATCAGCCATTGATACATATTGGTTTTTGGTTTGAATGGAAGTGAGAAGATCCCTTAAGTGAGCTCTTTTAATTCCTATGATCCATTCTATCATACTGTCTAAGCTGTCATCTATCTGTTTATTTGGATCTGAAAATAATGTTAATTAAAGGGATAAGTACTTAATGAATTGCACATTCAGCTTTCAATGGTTGAAAATTACGAAAATTATAATTCAAAAAATGATCTCTTGATGATAATGAACTTAAATTTATAATGATCTAATAATTAAACATTTCTTTAGCATTTGGGAGGTTCGTTTTTAGCTCGGAGAAGAGTGATGTGGCATGGTGATGTGGTAGGACTGAGAGAAGAGTTACTTTAGCTAAAAATTTTATCACTTTTGTAACTTTCACGTGAAGAATCTCACTTTATTGATTTTGATGCGTAAAAATAGATACTTTAGTGATTTTATTTGCAATTAACTCATAAAATGATTACGTTTTGGTACCATCAATTATATTTTTTAACTGAAAAAGCCAAAAAAAAGTCATTTTGTTCGCTTTGAATAAAATGAAAACAACGGCGGGTAAAGACAACAATACAAAGTTGAGCGAAAACAACCACAACTCCATTTTGATTGATTTTGGGAACAACTGAAATTAAAATTGAAACGAGTTTGAGAATTATGACGATAAAATTTTGTGAAAAAGTAACTATGAATGTGATATCAATATGTATTTATGATTGAGAAATTTTAGTGAACGGCAATCTATGAGTTTAAGTTATATTTAATATGTTGAGTGTAAAACATATGTATGCTAATGTTAATTATTCTTTGCCAAGTCTTTTTTGCAATAAAATTTTAGGAAATCAGTCGGGCTAACTCCCGAATTAAAGATAGGAAATTTATATGATGAACCAACACTTTAGAAATTGTACTAGCCAAAGTACCCGCGCGATGTAGCGGAACGCTATATATTATAATTGTGTTGATTAAGTTTAAATATATGCAAAAGAAAAAATAAAACAAATATTGATAATATAAAAAAAATAAACATTAAATAAAATAATTTTTTTCATTATATATATGCATTACATATGTCAAAAATTTTTTTGTGGACACATTTTTATATAAAATTATATACAGTTTTGTTTTTCATGTGTTTCTTTAAACTACATGTGTTTTTTACTCTAGAAGTAGAAACATACATTTTTTACGACAAAAATTAGTCTTAAGAGATTCAACACCAATGGACAAAAGAGACTCATTAACTCTCATTAATAATAGTAAAGAAGCAAATAACTAATAGAAACCATCTTTTCTTAAACTTGAAAAGATAATATGATAATTAATTCTTGTAAGGTTTTTCCTCGAACTTAATCTTTTTGAGTGTACCTTTGTTGTTAGATAGTTCATTTTCTGTGCGATGCAACAAAAAATTAAATTTTAATAAAAATTACAATATTTAAAAATAAATAATTATTATATAGAAAAAAAATTATTTAATATATTTTTAATACAAATTTTAGAATACTTTCTTATATAGCATATAATCGTAGAATTGTAAATGTCACATTAATTGTAGTATATGAGTATTTTTAAAACAAAGAATTAAAACACAGAAATTTTTTTAAAATTATACATATGATAATTATGATAAATACTTGATATTCACTAAATAATAAATTATATTTATGATAATCATAGATTATTAGCTTATTTAATTAAGTGTAATCTAAATAAATAAATAAATTTGTTTTTTATAATAAGAAGATTGACATGAAGCAATTTAAAGATAATAGTTTATTTATAACTTAAAGATAATTATCTTAATATAGAAACATATTGCTCCCTCCGTTCACCAAAGAGAAGCACACTGGCTATATATAGTGTCCCAATATATAGACACACTTACTTTTTTTAAACTCATTTATAATAAATATATTGACATTCTTACCCTCATTTATGAAACAAATTTTTTAATGGTGGTTTTTCCCAATAAAAACTTTTAAGGAAATAATAGTAATAATATATAATTTAACTAACTTTAACTACCACAACTGCTAATTTCTTAAAAACTGTAAAAGTCAAACTGCGTCTATCTTTATAGGACGAAGGGGGTAAAATTTAAATATTTATGTTTATCTTAAAAGATGTTTTATAAATAAAAAAACTCTTCATTTTTTATTAAATTATTTCAATGATACCAAATTTTAAAAAAAAGGCCAAATGTCATGATTTTGTAAATCTCCTTCCCCTTTAGTAGAATAGATTGTTCAACGCGATGCAAGTGGGTTATATTACGATTTAATTATTTATAAATTCAAATTATAAAATATTCTATTTATAAATTATTTTATCAAAAAATTAATTGAATATTTAAAATATAATAATAAATAAATATATTAAATAAAAAAATTATTCATTAGACATTATTATTATAGATTTTTTTTAACATTTTATGTACAATATTTTTTTTAGAAATAAGTAAGTTTGCACGTTTCTTTGAATATTATTTTTTTTAAAATTACAATATGATGAGTTTGTAATGACTAATTTTAAGTTTAAGACTACTTAATCGAACCAATTGGTAAATTAAAAAAATATTTACCTAAAATCAATTGATATTTTTTTTATGTTTATTGTATTATTTTACTCATATTTGTATTTTGTTTCTATTTTTAATCTTGAATTACTTAAAAAAACAAAAATTTAACCAAAATACTAATTTTTTACTCTAATCTATACATTTTCATCTAATTAGATGTTCTATTACTAATTACAATATTCCTTCATTTCTAGTATATGTATGGCAAAATTTTTTGAATATTAACAAAATTCACTACTATATATATGAATAATCTTTTAATATATATTAATGAAAATTATCTAATTGTAATTATTTATTAATGCATTATTATAATATCATAGTACTTCATATTATTTTTTCTCTTAAGAAAAATTTAAAAGACAAATTTATAAATTTTAATTAGAAATCTTTAAATATTATTTTAATGAATAAATATGTTTAGTTAATAACATATTTTAAAAAAACTTAAATTTTTATG
>CANYCX010320324.1:0-17203 GCA_948193385.1 Breynia disticha f. nivosa
AGCACTTAAAACCAACCAATTCATCAAAGATCAAAGTATAACCTTATATAAACCATTATACAACCTTTACTTAAGCTTACCTTGCAATTTAGGATAAATCTTTGCAAGATTTATGTTCCTAGGAAGAGAAATGAGTTAGGAGACCTTAGGATACGTCGTTATAACTTTAGAGAATGTCTGAGAAGGTAAGGAAATGGTTTTAATAGATTTAAAGTGTTTTAAGTCGGTTAAAACGAAGCTGGCAGTTGAGAACGGCCTTTGGGAACGGTCTCTGGCCGTTTCTGGTGGCCGTTTCCAACTTTCTGGCAGCCATCAACATAGGAACGGTTTGTGGGAACGGTTTCATGGCCGTTTTCATAGGCCGTTTCTATGGATTTTTATCACTTTTCTCCTTTTTCTTGATTCCTTCATATCACCCTTTTATCAACCTTAAAATACTTATGTTTAAACACTTATTTATCGTCATTTAATGACAAAAAATATTCAGAATGTTACACATATGCCCCAACCAATATGCCTCAAGTTTGTGACTTCTACACTAGATAAGGAGGAAGGAACTGCTGTAGATTCAAATATAATTGATCCTTACATAACAAACAAATCACGAGTCTTCACTCCATTGATCACCATATTAAAATCCCTATGAATATTCAACACTCCACCTTCAGCTATGCACTTGCACATTAATGAATCAAGAGTGCCCAAAGAAACTAAATTCCTCTTCAAGCTTGGAACATGTCAAACATTGGTCAACTTTATCACCTTACAGTCATGCATTATGAATCTGATTATTCCTCTTCCAAAAGCTCTACAAGGAGCACCATTTCCCATCAACTGTTGCAGCCTAAACTTAAGCGCCGAACTTATGCACAAGTGCACATAATCAAGTAATATATGAGAGTGAAACTCAATCTAAATATCAAATCCAAGGAAAAATTATCTAAGCTATGCGAGTTTTTATTATTTATTAAGATCTAGTCAAGTCAAGAGTTGATTTTAATTAAACCTAAATCTATGTGAATTTAAAAGCGAATAACCTATACAAGCCGATAAATTAAAACTCAATAAAAACAAGATGATAAATTAAAACTCAATAAAACACAATAAATCAAAGAAAAACTCAAGAACACTCAATCAAAATGAACTAAACATAGACAATAAAAAAGACATTAAAAATAACTCACTAAAAAATTCAAAGTTGAAATTTTATTACTAACAATATCAAAAACAATATTCAAACATAACTACATCGCTAAAAATTAGAAACCCAATAAATTAATCTAAACTCCTAAAACATGATCAAACTCCTAAACATCAAAGAAACAATCTTAAAACCAAAACCCAATAACAAAATCAACATAAAACATAATCAAAATTCGTAACAAAAGCAAATCAATACGAAAATGTAAAGGAAAGAAATAAAACACGAAGATCTTCAATCCTCAAAGCTTCTAACATCATCTAATTTATCATCAAATCAAAAACCTGCAATAAAACAATAAACACAATCAGAAATCGAAATCTAAACGCGACATAAAGTAAAGAACAAAAAGGAAATGTGGAATCATAAAGGAAAACACGAACCAAACAATCTATTCTATGTGAAATTGAGCTAATCTATCCTAATTTTGTTGTGCTCTATCTTCTATTCTATCCTACCTATCCCTTGAAACCCCTAAAGCCTCTCCTTATAAGCCTCCATTCGAGAAACACATTGTTCAGATTCTTGACACGGATGTGTCAATTCCACATAGATCGTACTTTGGATTTTTATTAATTAGCGTGGTGTCTACATGTCCAGCACACCCCTCGTGCTGAGTGCAATACAAGGCTCATTCAACACGGTCTTTGTGTTGGTGAACACAGGCACTATGTTGTATAAAAATACTCAGCACAATGGGTGTGCTCTCACACAGTAAGTTGTGTTTGGAAATCTAGGCATGAATTGTGTCCAACATGGGTCGTGTGGATCCAACACATGGGGCGTGTGTAGCATTGTTCATGCCTGATGTCATATAAATTTGTTTCACACCATAATCAATATAAATTATTGATTCAAGAATCGATGTCATATGAAAATGGTCAATAATTTATAAAGATACGATCTAATCCACACGAAAGTATCTCATTCGAAATACATAAGATTTTTTGATTAATTGTAATTTCATGCAATCTTTAGGAAAATTTAGCTAAGAGGCGTGCATAATATACAATTTAAAGTGTCGAAATATCTTCATATTATGTGTGCATCAAACTACTCCACTATTTTAGTGTTCATACATAAAGAAAAGGTCCTTATCCAAACACATGTGCAATGAGCAACCAAAATCAAGAATCCATTCATCTCTTGTCTTCGTTCAATCCATTCATCTCTTGTCTTTGTTCAACGTATAAACCTACTGGAGTATCATAGTTCACACTGTGAAACTGCAGCTTCTACGTGTTTGTCCTTATTCAGTTTATTTCATTTCTTTGAGTTTTTCTTATCTTTTAGCTTGAAAAAATTATCCTTAACATGACTTGTCTGATTACAATAGAAGCACTTGATTTGCTTTTCACATTTCTTCTCAACCTCACTTCATAAATAATCCCTCTCATTGACTGCTTGTTCTTACCAACCTTTTAGCATCTCCTGCTTCTTTAAAGATTGTGGCTGACTTGACTTCATCATATGTTTAGAATTATTTGTAATATAATATAATTTTAGTAAATTAACTAAGGCGATTTTTAAAGGAGGTACCTTTTGCCGTGCACAAATTAAACAAACTTTCCATCAAACTAAGGTTGTTAGACAAAACCTTTTTTAAGTAGCACGTATGCAACTTCTCCTAAACACCTTGTTGTGGTGGTCTTATGTAGGGTTTTAGTATGGATTTCATATGTATTTAGGAATCAGGATATTTAGTAAAATCAATCAAGAATTGTCGTGCCCAAAATGCAAAACTCATTTCGAATAAAATATAGAACTTTGACAACTATTTTTTGTCTTTTCTTTTTAAAACAATTCAACAACAAGAGAGGAAAAGGAAAGATCAATATATGCTTCATTTGAAAAGTTTGACCAATGTTCGGTCATATACAAAATATGTAAAGTAATGCGGAATCATGATGAATGGTTTACAAATAATTGTATTTAAATCATTTTCTGCACTATAATTTGTATAAATGTACAAATAATGGTGTATAGAAAAACCCAAAAAGCTAGGAGCCGACCTAATATCAAGTATCACCTCCTAAGCACCACCAAAAGAAGTCCCGACCACAGTCTACTATCGCTCTACACAATCACCACAAAGACACATGCACGTGAGTAATTAATTACCCAGTAAGTATACCTACAACACTTACCAAGGTAGTTAATGCATAGGTACTCATTGGTAAGATGTTTTAGATGTTTTAAGTTCTACGGTAAATTAGGATCATCCTAATTCGTTACCTACTTCAATAAGTATTAGTACATTATCCATGTTAAGAATCTTCACTCTCAGTTATTCCTAACTTCCAAGTATTATGCCGGTCATTTGTTTCATTTTTCCTTCTTTTAAGCTTCTGTTCTTCATTGTTTGTTGAATGGAGACGGTCTGGGGAACAATATTAGTAAACCGTTTGCTATCTCGTTTCGCCATTCTGACTTTCCCTGGAAGTAAAATGGTTTGAAAAACGGTTTATGGAAACCGTTCCCGAACTTGTTTCAACTCTACTGAAATTCGCTGGAAGAGAAACAGTTTGGAGAACAGTTTTATGCAAACCGTTTCAGAACTTGCTTCCACATCACTAGAACATTGCTAAAAGTGAAACGGCTTGGGAAATGATTTGTGTAGCCCGTTTCCCAGCCTGTTCCGACTTGCTGCTTCCTGAAATCAGCAACTTAGCATGTATCATCACACATAATACAACCCAACACATATGCATTTCATACCAAATAAACCACACAAAGATAACCTTAAATACACAACATTTCAACTTTACAACACATCATTCCCAATCCATTCGACAATCAATCCATAAGCATATTTTTTGCACATTCAATCCGTTCTCATAAGCATAACCACACAATGCTAAATATGAACATATGCACTCATTAATGTTAATACAAACATATGAATGCATGCCCCGGGGTTTTTTCTTTCATATGAGAAATCTCTCTCTTATTCATTGTGGCAAATCCCCTTATATATATGTAGAGCTCTCGCTCTTGTGGTAAATCCCCTTATATATATATATATTTTTCTTTTTTCATGAATATGCAAAGATGCTCATGCTATGTCCTTATGGCATAAATAAATGAAATACAAGCATTTCCAATTCCATCATCAAAATCACAACATCATAGGCTTATGAACATTTCACATTTTTCCTAAAAAACACATAACATTCATAATCCCACCCTTTTGCATATTATCATAAAACACAAATTGCAATTTATCAACACATCATTCACTCATTGTTAACTCAGATTAACCATAGCTTAGCCCATAATTGATTTCAAACATAATCAACACAATGCTCTTATCCACAACAACCAACAACAACCACACATCAATAATGCACACTTTGAACAGATTACAATCTTTGCATTTAAGTTCATCTCATACAATTTCATAACACAACAGAAATTTCCATCAAATTACTCATCATCAATCAAAACACATCAAGCATCAAGTCTATTTTAAAAAACATTCACCTACCATTCAATAATGCACATTTACTCGAATATTCTTGATCATACAAATGCAAGACATACCAAGGAAAGTCTGTTTCGGTGCACTTACCTTGAAATCCGCGAGGTCGTCTCGTCGCTCAACTCAAATATTCTTAACCATACTAATTATTTATTAATTGGAATCTATCATTCCTTCCCTCTTAAGATCCACCTTGTCCTCAAGGTGGGTGCCAAGTGACCTGTTGCCAAATACTAGCCGCCAACTTGTAGCCATATTGATTCCTGAGCAATTGTGGTCTGGATCCTCCCTTCAACTCAGAAGCAGTTTGTGCTTTCATTGGTGCAGAATCCTTTATGATTTTCTTCTTCTTTAATTCTTCCTTAGAAGCAATCACTCCTTGTTTCTCTAATTCCGACTCCAGCTTCATACCTTCTCGCCCTGCTTTATCAGTACCATCCTTGCAACCAATTCCATCAACTTTGTAGACATCATCAACCTCATAATGCTTAGACTCACCAAGAGACAATGTTTTCCATTCTAGTTTTACATTTGGCAATAAAAGTATCAATGCTACTTCCACCCTTACCTTTAGCTCTATTGCAGCAAGAAGTTTTATTCCAATAAAGGTTTCTTCATCTAATTTGTGAGATTGTACACGTGTCACTATCCCTAATAAAAAATTGAACTTGTTCTATTTTTATCATTTCGATCTTAACTACACCTGACCCCAAATTCTGTTTCAACTCAATAAAACTTTCATGCACAAAATTTTCAGATGTCTGAGATGATCTTTTGTCAAAAAATGAAATTGGTTGTTGGTCTAAAAGATGTACCTTTTCATCCCACATAATTAAGCAACATATAATTATATCTGCACGACCAGCAACCTGATAAGTATCTTCATGACTACCCTTCTCATCAACCAAATGAACAGTAATAACATTCTGACTAAAAATTTTGTTAGGCTGATCGGGAACTTGAAAGCCCAAATTCTAGCTCCACTTTGTGGCTAAAATTTTTATGCCAGAAGGTCGCAAACATTCAGCCCACTCAATCCTTATATTTCCAAATCCCAAGAAAAAATCAGTCTTGCCCAGAAATGTATCACCGGTTGATTCTACAAGATTTTTCTTCCTTACACAGCTCTGCATGTCATTCTTTTCATCATGTCTGTTGATTCTAACACAATTTGTTTGTTTTGGAGCTACACTTGGGGTATTTTAGGTCTTGTTGATTTCCTTTTCGGCTAAAACATATAGTGGGTCTGATCGGTTGTAAACGATGGCGTGATTTCCTCTCTAACCTAGCTCTATTTTGCTGCAAACTTATCTCTCCACTCTCCTTTTGCTAACCCCATTTGTGTATGACATATACTATAACACTAACGTACTCCACAACCCAAAGTTTCTATGCCCATATGAAATCCCTGGATCAAAAACATGAGATAATTACATAGATACCAACTTTTTAATCATGGTGTGCAATTTTAAAACTGATTTTCTAAATTACCACTTCTTTTTAAATTAGTCTTTTATATTTTTGCTAAAATACACCCACTAACCACCTTGATAACCTCCATAGCTGCTATAAATGAATTTTGTTTGGGATTTTTACATGGATACATAGCTCATTAAACAAAATTCATTTATACCAAATATAGAGGTTATCAAGGTGGTTAGTGAGTGTATTTTTGCAAAAACATAAAAGACTAATTTAAAAAGAAATGGTAAATTAGAAATTGAATGTTAAAATTGTATTCCATTATTGAAAATAGGGCATTTTTATAATTATCCCATTTTGTTTAATGGGTCATGTATCAGTGTAAAAATCCCCAAAAACAACCTATTGACAGTCCAAATATCATTTGAAGCATCTTTTAGCTTAAGCCCACAAAGAAACCCTATTCAACATCTTAACTTTTTCCAATTTTGCACCTTCTCCACGACTGCTACCACTGAATCATACATCTGTCCATGGATCAGTTTAAATCTCTCTTTGCTATCCACAAGAAAAAATGATATGTCGTCTTTCACAGCAACCACCACCTCAACTCTCAATCTGGTGGTTGCCACTAACAGAGAAGTATCATCTCCTTCTGTTTCACTGGTCGGAAGTTCGAGTTTTCGTAGATCTTGGGTCGACTCTGGTGGTTGCTCCGCCACTCCTTGACTGCCCCCTGGATCTACTTCCCAAAGTTGCATCATCTGTTGTGGAGTGGCCTTAGAATCTTTGGCCAACGATGCAATTCCTTGATTTAAGTCCTTGAGTTGTTGATTGATTTTCATCATTTGCTGTAACACCATCTTCATATCTCTGTTGATCATTGCAAGTTGAACATTTGTTTCTCCATAATCTTCTTTAATGACATCCAATCGAGATTCAAATTCCATTGTTGTGATCAAGAGCGAATTGCTCTGATACCAATTTGATAGTGTCCCAAATAGAAATTAGGAAACAAAGGTTGAAACCAAGAAATAAAAGAAGAGAAGAAACTACTAGCAGCATTCGAGAGGCTACCACTCTCCCAAGATAGCAATTCGATAGGTTATCAACTCTCCTAAGCTCAAAGAGCCAAAACCAATAATAAAGTAATTCTCCTCATCCTTCTTCCCAATACCCCTATTTATAGAACAAAACCCTAACATATTTTTAACTAATATTAATACTAATTATTTATTAATTGGTATCTATCACAATCAATCTAAGAAATCAAGGCACATATATGTTGATTGTACATGAACAGAAGCACAGCTGTATTTGCGCTGAAAATTTATCGATAACGGACAAAATAATATCTCAACAAATTATCTTCTAGCAAACATGAACAGTCTGGCATTGATCAGACTCCAACTTGAGTATACTCGTTAATCACACATAGCAGTCAGGTTATGGTTTGAATTAATGCCACTGAAATTACATAAGGATAAATAAGAATAATACATTCATAGCTGGAGAGTTGGTCCTTCAAAGAAAGAATTGAGGATTCGAGCACTACGAGATTAAAATGAAAACAAATACCAACTCAAAAGATACTTGACACAAAGTTTGGTACACAACACAAACAAGTTACTGTGGTTCAATACTTAGTCATTTGATATGTTACGGCTCAATGTATAACAAAACGCATGTCAAGAAGAACTTGCAAGGCGAAAACAGCATCAAAACCAACCAATCAACTAGTTCCAAGCGAAAACCACAAGCGTAAGCAGAGGCAAGACAATAACCTCTCTTTATCAGCAAGATAAGTGCTGTGTCGAATGGGTGCCGCTAAGAGGTTACCATACACTGGCACCTCCACAAACCCACTTCCCAAAACAGTCTTATTACATTGATCCTCCAATAATTATTCAAATACTTAACCAATTTTCTTATTTTCCAAATAATTATTTAGAATCAATGTAATAGCTAAAAAGAAAGTAAATTCAGCTTGAAATACTAACCAGAGAGGCTTTTACTATCTTCATGATCAACAAATTCAATTTTTTTTATATGCTTTTGTCGTTCAAAGTGCTTCAATGATTTACACCACTTCAATCCTGATTAAAACACCGCAAAACATAACAACTACTTAAGTATAATGCAACAAAACTGAAAATCATAAATTAGAACTAGAAGAAAGACTTACCTCATTTTAAGTAGATGTTTTTCGCATAACTGAATTCCTCTGAAGTTGAAAACTATTCTCATCGGCAAGGGCAAAAGGAAAGAGAGAGAAGTTCAAACATTTAGTTTTTATATGGAAAATATGTGCCATATTCCATTTAATCTTACAAAAATTACATAAAAACACTACATGATAACAGTTCACATAAGAAATATGCAACTAGACATATCTACAAACAATTTTGGTTTTGATTTACAATTATACCAGATTGTCATCCATTCTTCCACATGATGTTGAAATTGCAGTAGTTTAAGGTCCTCTATTTCTACCTCAGCTAATTCTACCAATTCAAATCCTGATTGCACTCCTAATACATGACAACCAAACATTATCTTAGAACCCATAACTACCATCTTCTTGCAAGTTCATATCATAAACGTCAGACTTAGTGTCATCACTCCTACCCATCCTGCCATCATCTTTACTCCTCAAATTCCTTCTACCGCCATTGAAAATTCTCCCTCGGCCTTGAATATTCCTCCTGCTCAATTGGTTTTCATTCCCCGGTGACAATTCACCATCCTCATCAATTCTCCTGGCAAACTTTGAGTCTCGTGATCTCGTCCAACCTTCATTTCTACCCATTCTACCATCACCACTTCTCCCAAAACTTCTATTACCACCACCACGGCCTGATATTCTCCTCATTCCACTCCTGTTCCTCCTCTCCAACGCACCTTCCCCACCACTCCTAGTATTTCCCCACCTCCTCCCTTTCCCGCTAATCCTCCCCGTACTCATTTTGTCCTCATTTCCCCAACCCAATTCACCATCCTCATCCTTTCCACTCTCAAACTTAGAATCTCCTATTCTTGCCCTACCCTCACTCCTACCCATTCTACCATCAGCATTACTCCTAAAATCCCTCCTTCCACCTCTAAGGCCTACAATTCTCCTCACTCCACTCCCATTCTTTAAATCACCTTCCCCACCATTCCTAACACTGCCCATCCTCCCTCTTCCGCGAAGCCTCCTCGTACTCATTTCATTTTCCCTACCCAATTTACCATCCTCATCGATTGCACTCCCAAAACCCAAATCACGATTCGTGCCAGCAACTCTCCTCATTGCAGTTTCATTCCTCTCCAACCCACCTTTTCCACCCCTCCGAAAACTATCACTCTTCCCTCTCCACTGAATCCTTCCCATACTCATTCCGCCCTCATTTTGCAAACTCAATTCGCCACGAATCCTCCTCGTACTAGATTGGTCCTCATTTTCCGGACCAAACTCTCCATCATCCTCATCAATTCCACACTCAAAACCCAAATCACTACCACGAATCTTCCTCGTACTCCTTTCCACATTTTCCAAACCCAACTCACCATCATCCTCACCAATTCCACACTCAAAACCCAATTCGCCACCACGAATCTTCCTCGTACTCCTTTCCACATTTTCCGAACCCAAGTCGCCATCATCACCATCACTCCCACTCTCACTATCCAATTCCTCCAACCCAGAAACACCGTGATAGGGTTTGACACTATGAACAACTCCTTTGGGGAAAAACCTGGCTGAAGGAACACCCTCAAAAGTCTTAAACAACTGAGGCCCATCATTCTCACTCCACAAATCAAACCCACCACCCTTCTGAAACCTATCAGCTAAAACCTTAACTTGCTCATCAGCACTAACCGAAAACAAGTTGGGAGGTTTGTCCACAACTTCCCAAGGCCGTTCAAGTTCAGACACGGCAGCTTTAAGTTCAGCCCTTTTTCGCATTTCGTAGATTTGACGTTCACGGGCCAAGCGGGCTTTTAAGAGTTGCTTGGACTTCTTGGCTTGCATTCTTTTCCATTGCCATTTCGAAACGCCTCCAGGATAAGTGCGAGGTCCACCCCCCATGCGGATGATGAAGGTGGGGGAGATGGGGGGTGAGGGTTTTGAGGTGATGAAGAGTAAGTGATGGCGTGTGAGAGCCTTCGAGAAGGAGAGGTTTAGTAGTGGCATTGGCATTTTGGTGTTGTTTTGATTTTTCCTGGGGAGAAGACTGTTTCGCCCACAAAACAAAATAGGATAATATATAAATGCATATTTCTATTCTTGATATACATGTTAACCTTAAAGATTCATTTTTCAATTATATCACCTTTTAATAACTAAACATCTCATGTTTTTTTTTTTAAATTCATTAACTTCCACTATAACTTTCTAATTAGTTATAATTAAATAAATTTTATTGAAACTTATATCTATGTATAAAGAAATAATTATATAAATACAAACTTTTTAATAAAGATATACATATTTATAATTCATTTTCTAAAATACCACTTTTTTTAACTCTTTTACCCATATTTTTTTCAATAATACATATATTAACTTCCTAATAACTTCCCATTATGTTAAAAGTGAATACTAATTTTTTGGCTTTGTAATTGTGTAAAAATCTCATGTATAAATCCCAAACAAAATTCAGACAATTATACAGACTATTATATTTTGAGTTTGGAATGATATGAATGTCAACGTAATTTGTTCATTTTTGTTGATTTTTGTTGATTGACAATATTCTAGTTCACAATTATATGAATGTTAGATTTCATGTTCTTAAATACAAAAATGTGACTTTTTGTTCTCTCGACATATGAACAATAGTGAATAACGATGAACACTAAACTTGCCCTTTCATTTTTACAATTTCAAACTCAAAATCGGACATTTTCATATTTCCAAAACTTTAACTGGCATTAACAGAAATGAACAAACTTAGCTGATATTCTTATCATTTTAAACACAAATTTGTACATTCATATAATTTTCCCAACAAAACTGCTTTTCATTTTGTTGTTAGTTTCATGAACAAAGGACATGGGCTGCCATCTTAAAAGGGTTATTTTCCTGTTTTCTAATCTGAATTAAAACTCCTCCCTATTTTAACACATTTGACAAACATTTCCCAAAAATACCACCTTTATTTAAACATACTCAAACAATATTTTGCTTTCACACACTCATCTTTCTTTTTTCTTGCGTCTCTTTCTACTGCTTCCAAAAGAGAGAGAGACTAGAAGGTTCCACGATCATAATTCAATACTTTTGGCCACAAGGATTTGCATATAAGTTAGATTTGGATAGATTGAATTAATGAATTTCTTCATTTAGAGTTGTGAAGGCCAAAGAATCTCCTGGTTTGTTCTGTAGTTGCTGAATTCAACTACCAATTTATGAAAAAAACCCATTTAGAATCCCCGCCTAGAATCATTTCATATTTCCAAATTTATTATCTCTCTGTGCTACACAAGTCAAAGAGATCAGACTGAATGTGAAAGAGAAGGAAAAGTGCACGCATAAAATGGAAGAGGCAAACAAACCTTTGGAGCTAGACTGGGAGATGGTGTTAGGGACAAGTGACGAGGAACCACCCGAGGTGGTCATCCACTGAAAAACCTCTGCTCCGCCTACAGGATTAAATTGGTTAGTTTTTTATGCCTTTTGTTTAGCTTTAATTTCGTATCACTAAAAATGTCCACACCATATGATGTGTGTATTTTTTGCAATTTATGGTCACTGCATATTGAAAAGGTTAGAGATAACACTCCTTTTAAAAAAATTAGTTTTACCAAACGCTTGCAAATGTTGTATGCTATTGTTTGCCAAAAAAACTGTGAAATTAGTTTGATTCAGGTGTTGAAATGTGCTTAGTAAATTGATGAAACCTGTGCAATCGGGCAGACAAGAGAGTGACTGCTCAATATCTAAGGTCTCCCCAAAATCATTTTTTTGCACTGCGTTTTCGAGAAAAATGGAAGAAAAGGTCAGCTCTTATTGTGCTCAAATTAATTGTTTTTGATGTTTTTTGTTGCATAATGTAAATTTATTTGCCTTATTGTGAGTTACTTAGGATACAAATGGTAGGGCGGTTTGTGCGTTTGATGAAGAAATCTCGATCATTGGGCATTGCAATGGCTACAGATATGGGGTGCGTCACAAAGGAGAAGAAAAAAAAATTCTGGCGACAACAAGGAATCAACCATTTCAATGCACTAACAATCTTTCTCGAAGCTGTGATAACCATCAGAAGAGGCTGAAAGAAAGAGCTGCTTCCAATGACCAGTTTTTTAAAATGCACCATAGTATGTCCAACAATTCGACGAACAAGTGCCCTTTCCTTTCTGCAATTTTGTTATTTGTTTTCTCACTTAATGATCTTGTTTCATCAGAGTTCAAGGTCCAATTAGTGCTCAAATAATGCACATGAGTGATGATGGTTTCAATTCTAGCTTGAATCAAATTTATTTAGACTACGCATTTTGGTCGACTTGTTGTCATCTTTGTAGTCAATTTTTTGTCAACTTTTGGTCGACTTTGTTTATATATTCAATTTGACGAATTTTGACAGCAGTAGGTATTACTGATTTGAGAATTAGGGTTTCACTATTTATTTTTTTAATTTGTTGTTTAACATTTTGTCAACTTGTTGTCATCTATATTGTTTTACTATAAGTTGATCATAAGATCACAATTCACAGAAAAAATATAGGAAAAAGCTTATAGGTGACAATATTGGGAATAGAATCATGAAAGCCAGTATTCTTGGGATTTCTTTCCTAAGATTATATTTATGAAAGATGGTACTTTAAAGGTGGTATATGTGTAAATTGACCTAGTTTCATTTCTCTCATGGGCTTGCCTCCATAGGCCCACCATTAATCTATCATTTCATTTCCAAATAAGATTCATGTCATGTATGCACTATTTTTATTATTTATTTGTAGATTTTTAAATTTAATTTTTTTTTGTATATATATATATATATATATATATATTCACTTTTGAAATATATAAAATTGATATACAATATACATAAAGTTAATATTTAATTTAAAATGATAAAAAATTTATATAAAAGTTAATCTTTAAAAAAATTATAAAAGACATAACAATTTAGTATAATTAAGTTAGAAGTTTATATTAATTTTGAATTCATAAAAAATAAATATAAATTTACACACAAAAATATTTAAATTTGTATATTTTTTACAATTTAAAACTATATATAAAGTTTATATGAAGTTTATTTTATGTTTATTAAATTCATGAAGTTTTTAAAACAACTATATTTCTGTAAATAAAAAAGAAAATACATCATACTATGTCATTAATCCTTCAGATATTATAATTAAGCCCTTTTAAAAAATGTTCAAAGTTGTCCAAAATAGTAATACACTAAAAAATTATGCATAAACTGTTAAACCATAAATAAGGTACTGCAATAATATTGTGTAAAGTGGCACAATATGGTAAAATATGGAAGAATTATTGAGACAACTAAACTTCTTACAATCAATAATGTAACATAATCATTGAAACGACTAAAACTTTGACAATCAACCTGTTCCATAATGTGAAATCATATGACATAATATGACAAAATCATTGAAACAAAAAAAAATAATCTTACAAATTCAACATGTTTTATTTTTTTTTTGAAACATTTCCACATGTTTCATAACATAGCATAATGTGATAGAATCATTGAAAATTGAAACAAGCCAAAAGTCTTACAAAATCAACATTTTACATATTGTGGCGCAATGTGACTTAATGTGGTAGGATATTTTTCAATGAAGTGGAAGTAACTAATGTTTGTTACTATTAGACAAAATTAAAAATCAATGATGTCTAATGATCAATATAATAGAGGATCAATTTTGATCTATTTTAGCGATAAAACAGAGAACAAATTTAAAAGAGAATCAAATTTAATCCTTAAAAGAGAAATGGGTTAAAATGAAAGGTTGATAGGGAGTTTGAAGGAAAAAATTAAAATTAGAAAAGGAAATAAACATCATGAAGCGATATAAGTGATACTATGAGAGAGTGTTACTTTTTTCATTCTCTTTTTTGATAAAAAAATTTTTCAAGTGCAGACAGAAATGAAATAGAAGTTGGTTATCTTCAAACTCCAACGTTGCCTCTTCATTTGAAACTATGAGAATTGTGCCTTAGAAGTTGTTGGAGTTGTTGCTAAATATGCAAAAAAAACGTTCAGCTCTAAAGACCAAGTATTATGTTTAGTTGTTTGCTATTTTCTTTCTATTTTTTGGAATCCATTTGCTCAGTGATGGCTCCTGATATTTTGTTGTTTGTTTCATAGTGTTTCCTCATTTTTATGATGTTTCTGTTATTGACTTTCTATTTAAACAATCTTGATAGTTAAATAAAAATACATCTTCTTTGTCCATTTATTTCTCTCTCTCATATTCTCCTAACAAAGTGGTATCAAAGCAAGTTTCTTCAAGGACTTGTAATTAAGTGAAAGTCACCATAAAATTCTAAACACATTTGTTAAAATACCTTTCTTCTTCCATGGATTCAAAGACACCTTTTACAACATTAGCACATATAGACAAGAATTAACCTCTAGAAAGGAGGAGTTTGAATAGAGGTTAATAGAATGATAATTTTTTTTGCAAATATAAAGGAACAAGAAGAACACAATATTTAGAGCAGTTTGATGAAGAACACCTACTCCACTGCCTAAGCTCCCACTTAGGATTTTTCCAACAATTCACTATTGTCACTTTGAAGAGAAGTGAGAACTTTCTTACATACTTGAATTATGACTCAAGCTACCTTACAATTGATTTAATTTGTGGCTCAAATCCTACTACAATAACTTTGCTAACTCAACCTAGAAACAAAGACACACTCTTTTTTATTCTAGTTGAAAAGTAAGGAAAAGCTTAGAATACAAGAAAATTGATTACAATATGAGCAAGAGAGTAATGTAGATGTTTTAGAAAGCTTGTGTTATCTCTCTCTTATGTTGTCAATTATATTTATAAGGTGTCATGTGTTTTTGCTAATAGGACTTTGATGTGGACCACCTAAATAAGCTTTTCAAAAGTCAACTTTGTCCACTATCAGCTTTACTAGTCGACTGGCACAATGTTTACTGCCTGCTCTAGTTGATTGATTGTGCTTTTTTAGACCCTACTGGTCTCAATGTATAATCAATTGGCAATTTGCTAATCTGTTGGTCTGCCCTGCATTCATTGTTAGTTGACTGAAAAATAAATAATTCGACTTACCTTCACCTGATTTCAAATTTTGAATTCTTTAAAAAGTGTTCCTTGATCCTCGATGTCAATCTGAAGATTTTCTGACCTATTTTTTGCGGCCATTCTCAGTACTAGTCGATTGGTCTATGTTTTAGTCGACTAATTTGACTTGTGATCCCCATATAGTTGTTACACCTTTTCTTATGAATTATCTAGGTCTGCTAGTCAAGTGGCAAACATGCTACTTCAATTGGTTTGTTGTAAACTTTACATTACTTGACTAACAAATACTCCAGTTGAGTAATTTCATCCTCACCTTTTTCAATGAAGCCTAGAGACATATTTTTCAACATTTTGACCTAAAATCTATGTTTACTAAATTCATGAAGTTTTTACATTTTTAAAATACTTAGAGGGAATTTTTTAATTGTTTACCACCATTAGTCCAACAGCAGCATCAGTGTTCCATGTTAAAAACTATCATATTTGAGCAGTCAAAATAGAGGCACATCTAGAGGCAAATGGTCCCGAATATTTTCGTCGAAAAATGACGATAAATAAAGGTTTAACCATGAATTTATAAATGTATATTGAAAATGACGAGTTATATGTTAGGTTCTGATCCAAATGAACACATTTGAACATGACCATAATCAGAAATGAACAGAAATGAACACATATGAACATGGTAGTAAAGTACACATTGTGGAGGCTAAAGTACGCACAGTCGGCACTACCACGCATACTTTGATGCCCACCACGTGTAGTGTGCTGTGTGCTTGAAAAAATATAAACCGAACAATCGAGACTTCCACAAAAACCTCTGATAGGGCCAATTATACACGTTTATTCTATATATATTATATCATATTTTCATTACATTTTGATAGATAAAATGAATAAATGTTAGAGTTTTCTTATGTTTATGTTTTTATCTAGGTGCGCTCGAAAGATGGAGAATTCGCTATAATTGGGATGGAAAATGAAGCACATCGAGTGGAGCATTTTGAAAGGCATAATTGCATGGATCACAAGGCTAATTCGAGGATTACTTCGTTGGCCGAAATATATATTGGGAATGTGCCAAGATAAGTTATGAAGGTTGATGCAAATTATGATGGTTTAGGTTTGGGAAAAGGTTGAATCATGGAAGAAATGACACAAGATCAAGGCATGGCTTTGGTTCCAACATCCCCAGCTTGGACAGAATGCAAGCCTCGATCGAGGTTCATCAGAATCTCGATCGAGACTCACCAAAATGGAAAACTAACTCGGACAGAAGCCAAGTCTCGATCGAGACTCATCCAAGTCTCGATCGAGACTCGACCAAAATAATAAGATTGTCTTGGCAGATTGCAAGTCTCGATCGAGACTCGAATTGTCTCGATCGAGACTCGAGTAGAATGGGAGATAACCTTGACAGAATGGTTGTCTCGATCGAGACACAAAGTGTCTCGATCGAGATTCGTCCGAATGGTTCATTTACGTGGGCAGCAACCTAGTCTCGATCGAGATTCATTTGAATCTCGATCGAGACCAGATAAAAAGGAATGCAAAGGTGCTCAGCAGATTGGCCGAAATAATCAATTTTCTTGGGCAGAAGGTGGACCTCGATCGAGGTTCATCAGAACCTCCATCGAGACTCGTCCGAGGCTGGCCAGAAATGGTCCAAATTGACCATTAAAATAATGCTAAGTGGGGGACAATAGAACATGACAAGGAATAAATCTGATGGCTCCCTCACTTTCCAGCAAAACATTCCATTATCCATTACTTTAAAAGAAAGAAAGAAAGAGGAGTTGGGTTGTCTTTGGACCATGGTGTTTTCGGCAAAGAGGAGGAGAGCCAAGGGAGCCATTTTGGCT